>JASAMZ010010646.1:0-13272 GCA_030248115.1 Linhomoeus sp. GSCO2_2
CAGCAACATCTCGTGATCGTACGATGGAACACAGTGACTTCGATCACAACCTTAATTGCAAATATTCGCGTCAAATCAGCAACACACTAGAACTATGTAGGTGTGTAGGTTCACACTTACTGGCCTCTGGTTTGTCAGTAACCGGTAGACGACCGTCTCATGTTCGCATCACCTTTCCTGATGGAGGAAATGAGAGGGGAACTCCTGCTCGCTGGCAATGCCGCCGCGCCGTACGCGAGCGCTGCTCGTCTTGACGCGCCAAGTTGCTTACTTACTCGAGCGAGTAGCGGCCGCCGACTGTCCTTTCGGTCGACGACGACGACGGCCGTCGGCTCTTCTGCAACCCCCGCAGCGTCGGTTTCGGTAATGGAGAAGCGGACGGCGGTTGCGACGTGAGGTCCTCGACCACTAGACGCACCCATTGGAAGAGAGCTCTTCGCCCAAAGCCGCTCGTTGACCGCCGCCCTGAGGCGTTCTCTCTCGGCCGCGAGGGAGAGTGAGCGCAGAGCCAGCGGGGGTCGTGGGCTCTCGTCAGTGCGACGGCGCGAAGACAGCCTAGCGTCAGCCGACAGAAGCCAACTGGAGCTGAGCAGGGATGGGTCGCTCCAGCGGCGCTCCAGGCGGCGCAAGACGCGCAGAGACTGTCTCTCCAGTTCGCGCAGACTCGGGTGGAGGGAGGCAGATCTGTTGCGGAGCCTTTTCAGTCGCCAGCTCTCCTGTCGAAGGCGCAGGTAGGCACGCGCGCCGCCCGACAGGAAGACGTGGCCGAATGTAATGCGGAACGGCTTGATCATCCAGCAGTAGGTGACGAAGTTGATGGTGCTGCAGAGAATGGTCAGCAGCTCGCACAGCTCCCCTGCAAATGTGACTAACGAATGCAGGGTGAGCAATAGCCTTATACATCGAACAACAATGCCGAACCGATGCAGTCGTAGAGGTCCATGAAGTGGATGTGCAACGCTCTGAGCAAGTTGATGATCCCTCCTGGCAGCTCGGCGACCACGGACAGCACCACGACCAGGACGAGGACGCGGGTGACGGATCCGTAGCGCTTCTCCTGCCGCTGCAGCTGGATGCGGCGTAGAGTAGCGCGCCGCACCTCCACGTTGTGCACCACGTCGCCGCTGAGCTCTGCGACGGGCTTGACCAGCGCCATGGCGCTGAACCGCGAGCGACGGCGCTCGGCTCTGTCCAGGTCGCGCGCCAGCAGGCCGCTGAGCACCACCAGACAACAGCAGGGCAGTAGCTTTCCAGCGACGGCAAAGAAGAAGAAGTTGAAGGAGCCCAGCGGGCCGTGCACGAAGCGGAGCTCGTACACCGTCGTCGTCGTCATCGTACCGTTAGACGTCAAGTTGCTGGAGGGGCATACGTTAAGGTAGTCCACCGGGCGAACCTCCGAGTTGAAGTAGAGCGGCGTGCACAATAACGGTGTCAAGATGTAGATGGCGGCCACCAGTCGGCGGGCCCCACTCAAGGAGATCTTTGGTTTAGGCGAGGGGAAGTGAATGGAGACGAAGCGCAAAGCTGCCATGCCGCACACGATCGCCAAGTAGATGGTGTGCAAAACCTGTGGCCCGTTTTGCAGAACCGACGGCGCTTACTCCCTTAACTACTGAACTGCGATGTTGTGCAGCAATTATTGGTCGTATTCGACTTTGAAAGGGTCCACTCTTTCGTGCCACCGACGGTTGTGCGAAAGGGGCTCTACCAGGCTGGCGTTGACGGTGGTCAGATAGAAAAGGTTCCAGGCGTAGGTCTTGGTGTCGGCCCGGCAGTCGTCCCAGTTGAAGACGGCCACGTAGGCGGTGGAGCAGGCATAGGTGCAGATGAGCAGCAGCTGGGAGAAGGCCAGGCCGACCAGCAACACGCCGATCACCGGACCACGCCGCATTCGCCGGTGCGTCAGCACCTGGATGGGGGGGGGGCTGAGGGGGTACTTAGACAATAGGTGTACCGGGTGTCCCCAAAGTCCAGCCTCCCCCCCCCCCCTCCCCATCCACAGCACGCTGTATAGAAGCTAGCGATATCATACTTGCACACATGGTAGCCTGCTACGTTTGCAACTCGGACGCAAGAATTCACCATTCTATCTCAACCCATACACAAATGCGAGCGCAAAACGTGAAATCGGTCGTCGATGCTCCTCCTCCTGCTGGAGGCCATCTACATGGAGAAGATCGTCGGCAGCAGAAGCAAGACAGGCAAACAGAATTCGACGGCCCCCTGCGCGATAATGGTGAAAGTTACGATAGTCATTGTTGCGTCATTTTGAAGCTCATTATGTTCTCTTCAAATGATATCTGCCAGCTGCCGAATTTCGCCCCGTTCGCGAGCTGTCGTCAACCAAAGGCGACGCGATGGTAAATTTGAGTAATTTTACGTTTTGCGCTAGCATTTGCGCATAGGTTGAGATAGAGTGCTGAATTTTTGCATCCGAGTTGCAAACATAATAGGCTACCATGTGTGCAAGAATGACTTCGCTAGCCTTTATATAGCGTGCTGTGGATGGGGGGGGGGGGTGGACTTTTGGGACACCCGGTACATATGTAGCTGCGCCGCTGAATAACATGTGTCCGCCGCTAATAGACAAAGGTAGAGCGGTCAGCGCGCACTTGAGCTCTGACGGAACACAACAGCCTATCGGCCGCTCATATTGGCCACAGTTCGGTATGGCCTTGCCAGTGCAGTCAAGGAATAGATAGCTCTAGTTGCGCTTCGTTACCAAGACTGATTTTGGTGAGATAGTCCGGTGTAGCCACTGCACACAGTATGAATATAAACGAACGTACGGCGAGCGTCATGAGATTGGCCGACGCCCCGAAGAGACAGATGACGCAGGCGACCGGCAGGTGCAGCGTCGATCGGTAATACTGCCGAACGGCCTGGAGAGCCACCATGTTCCAACTTTGAGCCCGACGGCTGCGGTGCCCAAGATTACTTTGTCAACCTTGCACGGACGCGAGGCGGGAATGCCGCGCACTTTTCTCCTCTCGCTCTGTGATGGCTGGATTTGACGGCTGTGGTTTGTCAAGGACGCGACAGACGCAGCGACGCTACAACCGGGCGGAGCTCCATGCACATACATAGATCCACGACCGCCTCTCGGCCATTTTAAGTAATGCGTCTCGCCCGACCGGCTAATGGGCGGAACTAGAGAGAGAATGGCAAGGCCTTCGATAATTGGCCTCCTCGGCTTGCACTCAGAGCTGCGTTGAGACTGATGGCTAGGCTAGTAATGAAGTCGGTCGTTGCCACAAACCAGAAGATCATATCATACAGACTCAATTTCACGGCAAGCTTATGCGTTTCAGCTGCCGTATCGTATAGGGTTACTCTTCAATAGGTTAGGTCGGCCTCAAGTCAGCCTCCGAGATTAACCACCCCGTTTTATCAAGCAATTCAGTGAGCTACTTGCATACAAGAAGGACGTTGTTGTCTCCTCGCTGCTGACACGACGAGCTGCCAACGTGGTTGCCTTCTTCCCCCCCCCCCCCTTCCTTGGACCGTGACTTGATTAGAGCCAAAGGCATACGTCATACTCGCCGGAATACTATCGGGCGCGATCCTGCTTGTTAATATAAGATGACCCAGCGGCTGTTAGCCTACAGATAAGCAGCAAAATTAATCCCTCTTCCGTCGCACGTGCTTCTCGGACAACTCTCCAGCGTAATGCCGCGCATACATGCTCCGCCACGCGTCACGTTTGCGAGTAGAGTACAGTACACTTCTGCTACCCATCTATCTATCTATCGCTGGGGGAGCGCGTTGAGCGGCTGCGACTGTGGCGGCCTCCGTAGTCGTCGGCAGAGGAGAAGGAGGGGCCTCCGGCTCTCCTGCAGAAGGAGACGGTTGCAATAGTGGCCACGCAGAGGGTGATCAGGTTGCAGAGCAGCAGAGCCAGAAAGCCCCCGCTGGCCACGCAGCCGGCGCGCCCCTCATCGCTGCCCACCAACTCCACGTAGGCTGCAAGGCAACAACGCGAATTGGGCGCATTGCACTTCATGTGGCGCGGAGTTCAATATCAAATGCTATTAGGTACGCATGTACATAGTACAGTATGTACCATAGGACTCGGCTCGGAGCCAAAACCCACCTTCCAGTTCCCTCTCGTCCCCGAGGTCGACGACCACCAGTTTGGGCGAGCGGACGTCCAGCTCTCCCACGAAGTCCTCCTCGTCCACGTCAAGGCCGTCCTCTTTCTCTCTTGAACCTTCCCCCTCCTTCTCCTTCTCCCTTTCGGTGTCAACGCTGCGCTTCCTCAGCACTCTCTTCTTGATCCTCTGAGGCTCCTTCTCATTCCCCTCATCCACCTTCACCTCCTTGTTCTTGTAGAGCTCCTCCAGTGCCTCGTGAGTCAGGATGCCGTCTTGGCCGCCGCTTGCCGCCTTCTTGCGGTAGTACTCGTCCAGGTCGTAGGGCGGATCGATCACGGGAATGCTGGCCGAAGCCGTCTCCTCGTAGGTCGAGGGGTCGAACTGGACCGGGAAAGCGGAAAGACCACTGGCGCCAAGGCCAACGCTGGCCGGGGCTAAGGAGGGACACCTCGGTGGCTGCAAGACAATGGTATTCAAATTAATCAAATCACATTATCAATCAATCGACTATATTCAACAAACCTGAAGTTGTAAACCAACCGAAAGCCAATCAGCCCGTCAGAAACTCATGAGGCGCACCGTGATCCGATCGCAGCTGGAGGTTCCCTTGAAGCAGAGGAGTATCTGGCAGCGGAAGAAGACGTGCGCCCTGTCGGCGAACTTGAACACGTGCGTCTCAGCGTAGGCGACGCTCGGCCCTTGTCCGTAGGTGACGTCTGGCATGATGATGCGGTCCGTGGCGCAGCTGAAGATTCCAAGGTTTGAGAATACAGTAGCACAAGGCGCGCGTCCGACGCGGACCCGTGGGTGTCGATGAGCTGGTAACGCCTCTTGCGGCCGTCGTCCACGAAACAGTTCTTCACCTTGATCGCGTAGAAGTCTACAAAGCGTTTACTGTAGCTGCGGATTCCAAAGTTTCGATAATATACTGCTGTTCTACCGCTGTCACAAGTCCACTTATGGTAGACAGGCTGGCCGATGATGGCGAACTGGGCGACTGGGCCCTGGTAGCTGCCCGAGTGAAGGGTGTACCTCAAATTGGTCGTACGATTGGAATTATGTATTAGCACCCCCTACCATGTACATAAGTAATAGTAGTCTCTGCCGGTCTTCCGACGGAACAGCAGTGCACAAGTGGCATGCACATGATAGATTCGTACACAGCGCCTACCCATGTAGAATTGCAGTAGGGTACCTGCCTACTCTGCACTTGTAGAGCTTCCACCGAAAGCGGCACCAACCTGCAGTTTGGCAGCTCGAATGTGCTGGTTAGCACGACGGTGGGGAAGACGGAGACCTCGTAGAAGGAGCCGATCGCTTGATCGGCCTCGTAATAGCGGCACTTGACGTGGAACAGGCGGTCGTTCTCCGTCAGAAACTCTCCGTGGAAGGACACCACCACCGTGATGCTGTACTCGATGCCCGAGCGCGGTTGGAGCTGCAATTGAAAGAAGGGGGGTTCGAATGGCGGCGCCGGTGCTCGCACTTGGATGAAGATCCGAATTCCGAAGTTATAGACTGGGCACTGGTCGGGCGCTGCACGCAGAAGCCATTTTGTCGAGCTCGATTCAAGCTAGGGAAGGCGATGATAATAACAGACGACATTTCACGTATCCTTCGCTTGTCGCCCACCAATCTGTCGGCGGTCATCCCGCAGGCTCCTATGGGCACTTCGATCCTGCCGTTGGTAGCCGGATTGTTGATGGGCCGGACGCAGTAGCTGTTGTCGGCCTGCCCATTAACGAAGAGGCGTCCGTAGAAGGGGTACTGGGTCTGCACCACCATGCCGATGGAGCGCTCCAGGCAGAGGACGTCCGGGTTGCCCAGCACGGCGTTCTCGTGCCGCTTCCTCTGCCCGGAGTCTGGATACGGCCCACCCGGCACCACCTCGCCATACTGGGCGGTGGCGAGAGACGCGAGGTTGAGCAGGATCTAAAGAAGGCACTGGGCTACCAGATTTTAGACAGGTGCATCGTGGGCATTCCCTAGGGTCAGAGAGCGACTGGACGAGGCAACTGTGTCACATCAACAAAGCAACAGTGCAAGCCGCACGTTCACCTGGCAGACGAGCCACCGAGAAGACTCCATGGTGATTTTCCAATCCGCTTGAGAGTTAGTGTCCCAATGGTCGCAACTCTTGTCTTGATGCCAATAGAGCGTCTTCCTCCTTGTCGACCTTAGAGTGAGAGCGCGCGACTTCTTCTCGCCTGGCGAATCTAGGACAAAAGGGGGCACGGGCGCGGCTCGGCCAAAGGCGATTTCACGCGAGCAGCCAAGAAGACGTGCCGAAATCTATATAGGTACATACATACATAGCAGACAGACATCCAGTACGTAGTACCTACACATGGCTGCCTATGAAATGTGGAATGGCGAGCGGCCGTCACCCTGGCGAAATTCTCAGGAAATATGGGCGGTAGGGGGCGTCAACGGTCGCCTATCGTAATCAAAACTTGTTCAGCTACAATCCTAACCGATACAGAGATTGAATTTGTATTGAGGCGCTAAGTTGGTATTCTTGAGTCACACACTTTCATGTTTGGCCAAAGAGCACAGTGCGATCAGTCACGGGAGACAGGCTTGTGCAGTCTTCCGCACAAATGGCGCGGGTGGACTTCAAGAGTTTATCATGTGCGCGGGCGTCAGCGCGTACCCCCTTGACCTAGGTCCATAAGATGAGGATGCGCCTGTTGTGATACTGTAGCAGAGGCGCGCCAAAGGCGCTCGCGTCTCGCGCCTGTTTGCTCAGCTCGCCAATTGGATTGCAAGATTAGAGGGTGGAATGGGTCAGTGGGAGATATAGAGTGAGGGGATTGTATCCATGGACGTGCACAGGAAGGAAGACGCGCACGTACAAAACGTGTGCGATCGTCCGTCGAACGACCAATTGAGAAGACGGCAAGAAACGATTGTTAGCTCGCGTACCCTGTGTCAGAATCTTCCGTCAAAATCAAGGCATAGAAGTGCAAATGACTGGGCGCGACATGGACGCAAAGCAAGAACCGAGAGAGAAGGCGACGAAGGCCAGTCAAGGACGGAAGCTGCTGAAGGTTATTCCCACAGCAGTCACATTGCGTCTAGCTTCATTTAGATACAATGTAGGCAGCTAGCTTGTCATATATAAAGCGTCAGAAAAACTGAAATGTCACACACCATGAGCACAGTGGCGTCGGCAATCCTGCAGTTCGTTCTACAGTCAGTGACAGTCAGTGACAGGAACAGCCGCTTTGCAGAAGTTCGGCGCCAACGCGTCCATGCACGGGGTGCGCTTCGCCATCTCCTCCAAGCAGCCGGCCATGCGCGCTCTCTGGACGGCCGTCTTTCTCGCCTCAACGGCCGCCTGCTGCTACACACTCTACGAGACGGTCGAGAAGTTCCTTCTGCTCGAGACTGACGTTGAGATCGAGGGGAGTGGCAGCCAGGCACACAGCATAGATTGATGACAATTGTGTGGTAAACTGAGCTATGTAGGTAGTCTGCTCTGTTGCCCCATTAGACAAGCCCTACTCGGATGAAGGAAATCGACCAATGCATTTTGTGTGCCAGACAATTCGACTTGCTTCATAAGAGCTTCTGGCAAAGCTTGAAAGATACATGCGTTAGACCATGAGGAGCGTTTCCCTGAAGCGCCAATTACTACTCCAATTGTCCGGTGTCAACAGCACAGCACCTTCCCTGTAGGTCTAATGCGAGTGGATCCAATGATCGAAGTTTGTACTCGTTCATTTGCAGTTCAAGTACGAGGACGTCGACTTCCCAGCGGTGACCATCTGCAACATGAACCCCTTCAAGCAGAGCCTACTGAAGGAAGTGCCCCAGCTGCAAGAGCTGGTATGGACCCATTTTGACTAAGTTTTGCACTTCAGTTTCAGCGCAGCACTACCTACACAAGCAACAACTCGAACAGGTCGAGCATATACGTCTTGCAGATCGACGAGTACAATGAGCAACTGAAGGCCATTGGGGAAGCGGAGAAGAAGCTGAACAAGAACAAGCTCTTCGTCAACGACCGAAAGTGAAAGCATCTCAACTATTGCAACAATACTTCTTTCCTTGGGGCGCTGCAGCGAGAGATCCACCGATATATGATGTACCTACCGTAGTACGTACGTAGCTGTCTTGGATTGCTGTCGTAACAAACGCGTAACCGAACCGATGTGCACTCGGAGAATCTTAAGTCGCCAATCGGCACCAAACTTCCATTGGGTAGTCAGTCTTAAGGTTTTAGGGGCGGGGGGAAGGGCTGGGGGGACCAAGCCCCTCCCCCTCCGCCGCAAGAACCGCCTTATTAAGTCGTCAGTTTGTGTTACGGTGTCCATTCAAATACTTCTGCAACAGCAGATGATAGATAGCAATTTCAATTTAGCCTAGGGTACGGTGTTGATGGAAGTCCGAACAAACCGTAATGAGCCATAGCGAATTGGAAAGTTCCATGCCGCCTTTTTGTTAACCAATTGCAATAAATCGATTCCACTTTACATTAGCAACAAAAAGTCACAACTAGGTCCGTGTCAAAACACCGACCGTCGAATAATCTTCTGTGCAAGAAGAACGTTTCAAGTTCAAGAATCGCAAAGTAGCAGTATCAGCATCGGTGTGTGAATGAATAGCTACGACTGACGATTAAGTTTTAGAGTAGTTTAAGAACTGCGCATGACGAATTGGGCCGGCCTCAGCATTTTCGACGGCAAGATTGTGTTCTGAGACCGAGCACTGAGGAAGCAGTCTGCCTGCTCCAAGAGTGGGGCAAGTGGTATAGGGATGTAGATTTGAATGGACGAGATTGCTGACCCAGTCTTGGTCGTTGCGTTTCGACTTGTGTGACAGGTCTGGTTTGGTTGCTTGGACTGGCCAGACGATAGAATCAGTCGGCCGCCAAGTCAATCAAATCGGCGACACGACGATGTCAACGGAGAAGCCCCAACCGTCGTCTTTCGCTCTCGTCCACAACATTCCCGCCTCCTTCCGCTCGAAGGACCTACGCCGATTCTTCTCCACCTTCGTGGAGGAGTCGAAGTTCGACTGCTTCCACTTTCGTCACCGGCCAGAGGTCAAGAAGTTCTCGGCGTCGACTTCTGAAGAATTCTCTTCTGGAACTAACGAGAGCGCAACGGCGGCAGCACCCAAGACGTGCTGTTGTCTCGTGAAGATGGCGCTGCAGGAGAGAGGCCGCTTCCTGGACGCCTACAACACGAAGCGCTGGACCGACGCCACAGGGAACGACATGAGGGAGCGGTTGGTCCTAGGTTGACCTGACGTGCATAGATTGGTGCGATTAGTCGTCAGTTGGAGGACGGAGGTGTCGGGCTGAATGAAAAATTCATGTGGGTTTTGTGATGGTGGTGGGGGGGGGGGCGGGGGGCGGGGTGGGGTACTCACTCGAGAACCAGAAACGGTCTAGTTGCACTGAAGCTTGTCGCAAATTACACTTTAAGATGTTCAGTGTGCCGCAGGCGAAAACTGGCAAGTAGGCATACCAGACTATCGTGGAGGGGACAACACAAGAATCGAATCCAGCCACCCCCCCAAAACGCTTTGACGGCGTCACATTGCTATTTGCAAGTCCTTCCTTCAGCTGCTTCATCTCGCCGATTCGACTTTCGGAGGACTCGTCAGCAGCTTCGGCCGACGACCCTGGCGCCGCCCAGGAACGGACGCTCTCTTCCGGCGGTGAGTATTGACGGTTGTTGTGCGTGTTAGCATAACAACCCACGCAGAAAGCGTTGTGACTGATGTTTCAGACCTGGACTCGATGGTGGAGCTGCGCCCTCCCTCCCTCTATCCCAGGGGCAATGTGGGCACTCCCACAGAGCATTTCTCCCGCCTGATAGGGCGCTGCCAACTGCCGGCCAGCGTTGTGCGCCGATTAGGGCTCTGCTTCCCCAGGGCATCTGCCAAGAGGATCTACAGTAGAGTGCCACCCGTGGCGCTAGACTACGATGGGCCCATTGCCAATGGCAATGGGAATAGAGAGGGGAAGCAGGGAGAGCGAAAGAAGCGAAAGAAGGGAAAGGAGGAGGAGGAGAGCTTGGAAGAGCGCCACCTGAGACTACGACGGCCTCCGGGTGAGCCGCCGGAGTAGAGAGGAGGAGTAGGGCGTGAGTTGCAGGGCTTTCACGCGACCCACATAAGAGGCCCATTGTAATAGACGAGAGGGCCGGTGTTTTGTCCGCTTGAAAAGGTTTGAATTTGTGTCTGGGCTACTTTGACTTAGCTACCTGCGACTCCCTTTGAAACTTTAATCGGCTACGGGGTATGGGTGCCGTTGCTCCCTTTCATGTTTCGACCCCCCCCCCCCCCCCAACTCTTCACCTACTCTAAATTCTTTAGTGTACGATTTATCCCCTATTCAGACGCGGACTCAGAGGGCGTTGCGGATGCCGACGACGACGACGCCTGCGAGGAGTGGGAGCGACACGAGGCGTTACATGACGACGTCACGCACGCCGAGAGGACTCGACCCCGGCACTACGAGGAGGAGATGGAGGTGGGCGCCATTCCATAACTCATACAAGCCTACTCATCCTGTAACACGCCCCCCTCGGGGAGGGGGGGGGGTAATCCGGATTTTACGGGGGGGGGGGGGATGGGTGGGGGGGGGGGGTTGCAAAATCGAGGAGGGAGGTCAACATGACCTAAAAATTTGGCAAAAAAGTAAGGAAATTTTGCAAAAATAAGGTAAGAAGTGCCAAAATCGCTTAATTTTGATGAAAAACAGCCTAAAATATGGCGCCGCAGGCGAAAACGTGGCCATGTTTGAGCGCCGCATGCGAAAATTTCTCGCAATTTTTGGGTGGGGGGGTCTTTCAAGCTGGGTAGGGGGGGGGGGTAGATCTCCGGCCAGGGCCCCACCCCCACCCCTGCCTAGACTTCTTTGAATTTTTCTGCGAAAGACGCGATACGCGCTGTGCGAGGAAAGTACTGCTTTCCATTACTCTTGTTGTAGTCCCCCCACCTTTGTCTTGGCTTAGAAAGAACGCTTTCCCCCCCCCCCCCTTTACAGAGGGAGTGGGGGGGGGAGGGGGCTTGCTGAGCGAACGGCTGGGTTGACCAAATATGTGTGTAGCGCCGCAGGCGAAACTATCCCGCCCCCCCCCCCACCCCGATTATACACCTACCGTCATCCATACGTCATTCTCAGCCATCCTCATCTCCAGGCCATTGTAGATCGTGTGGGAGAAGGGTGGGCCGGGTCTGGTGTGGCACACGGACCTCAACTTCTGGGAGTCCCAAGAACCCAACGACACCGACTGGAAGTGGGCCGACGACTGGGACGTCGACATGTCTGTCTACTACGACCCGATGGGAGGTGACAAGGACACCAGGGACACACTGGAGTGCAGAAAGTGGGTTTGTTGAGGGGGGGGGGGGGGGGGGGTTCGGGTGGCGAATCTTTGTGACCGTACTTGTAGAGCGCCAACCGGCGAAGGAGGATTTGAGACTTGACGTACTTAGGGGTTAGAAGAGTTGGAAGACAAGAGGCAATTTTGAAGGATTTTACATGACTTGCAAATTTTCTGTAGCAACTGCTGCTCAATCAGCGAATCTTTTGTGAAGAATTCCAAAATACGTCCATTCAAGGAGTGCGGAAATCGGTCAGATCTACGCATTTTATGCGTATGGAGTAGGTAAAATGCAATGTCGCAAACGAAAGTTTTTTTATTTTAGGCAAAATGTTTCCATTTCGATGGGAGAAGGTGGTTAGAGGATGATATTGGGGGGTCCTTTTACGTCCCAGCCTTGGCTACACTTACGTTTCCAAAGTCGTGTCGAAATACAAAATTTCTCCATTCCTTTCCCAGAGAAGACAAGGCGGAGAAGGAGGGGGCGGAGTCGGTGTTCCGCGACAAGAGAAGCGCCAGACCGCGAACGGCGGCCAGGAAGCGACGACGATCGGAGAGCCACCTGCCCAACAGTCTTATCCAGGGACCGATTCGCCCTATTTGACGAAAACACCAGAGGGACTGGGCAGAAAGGTGCGTGACTTATATAGGAAAGGGAAAGAGGGAGGAAGGGAGGGGGCAGGGGGGGGAGGCAGAAAGGGATAAATACTCGAGAGATTGTATGGAGAAAGGGTAAAAACTGAGGTAGGGATGGGGGAAAGGGCCATGACAGGAGGGTCAGAGGGTAACAGGAGCAAGAGAGGGAGAAGGAGACCCCCCCCCCCCCCCCCAGTCCCATTCAGCTTTCAATGAACCAAGCGCTGCGTATTTTATAATTCTGAGCCGTGATGACGCCCACTCTCCCTCCACACACGAGCTAACTTCCACACTTGGTTACAGCTTCTGGAGCGTCAGGGCTGGGCCGAGGAAGAGGCAGCGGCCTGGGTACCTCCCCAACGTCAGGGACGTCCCTACCCCGTAGCGCTGGACGTCGAATTGGACTCGCAGCTGGCCAATCAGCGCCCCCAAAGGGCTGGGCTACCGGGGCGAGAAGCTGTTGAGACCGGGTATCACTGCCGGGATACTCGCAACGGGCAAGAACCCGGGCGGAGAGGAGCGACCCCGAGTACCCCATCAGCACGGCCTTTGACGACCCACTTGAGACGGACCCGCCCACCCCGCTGCTGAGACGCCAGAGTGCCCACTTGGACCGAGCACGGTGATCGCCGCGTACTGTTGGATTCTGTACGCAATTGAGTGATGCGGAGCATCTTGGAGAGGTGTACTCCTTGTGCGCATTCCCAAACTTGGCTACCGCCGCCAGAAAGCGATTCTACAGATGTCGCTTGCTCGTTTACACCCCCCAGTTTATTCTCATCACTAGACAGACGTTCTACAGGAGCAGCAGCACTGCGATCGGTCACGGGCACCCCCTGTATACCAATCCTGCGTAGTATCGTAACACACGCGTCTAGGTACACGCTATGACGTTGAATACCGGTCCCACTGAGGTAAGTATCCCGTGTCTCGTGATCCCTTTCCTATCTCCTTCCTTCCGGACTCGTACTAGCTCATGGGGGTGATTGGAACGTCTTCTTTATCAGTAACAGGAGTGGTAGCCTTGAAGGCGGCTTTGGTAGTCAAAGCCTGCTGCTGTTCTCTGACGGCTCCAGCCATTTCTTCATCAACCATGGTCATCTGTTGGCGCTCCTTGATCTGGACCTTGGCCAGACGCCAATGGGGCACCCGGTCCCGCACGAGGGTGCGAGGCGTGCGTGTGCGGCAGTCGAGGGTGG
>JASAMZ010010649.1:0-16191 GCA_030248115.1 Linhomoeus sp. GSCO2_2
GTTCTTATTATTCTTTTTCTTATTATTATAATCCTTATTATAATCCTTATTATCAATCTTATTATTATTCTTATTATTGCCCGACGTTGTTTGCCCCAGTTGAAGAACTTGGATAGCTCTTTCCAGAATCGGTTTGTATAGTGGGCTTAAGCTTGGTTCACCACATCTGCGTGAAGTAATGAAGTAAGAATCTGCATTAAGAAGTTACCAGGCAAGTCGTCCGGGGACGCAGTATACTCCACAAATTTGAACTCTTACGCACGGTGACTCCTCTGCTGTTGTGGCCTCCTGACACTCCCAATCGGAAAACTAATGCCGAATTCGTGATCTACATCCCAGAATACCCCAGAATCAACATACAACACCCCTAACTTCCTATGGACTCGCAAAAACGAAATTCTGCAGTTGGGGTACGGTAGCATGCGATTTCGTCATAGGTACGTTCAAACATTATCCAAACGATAAACGAATGCCAAATTCGTAATCAGCGCCCCCGAAAACCCCGATATCGAGTATAATATTGCAAAAGTCGACCGGACACTCACAATTCAAACGGACGCCGCAGGGATACTGTAGCTTCGAAAATATTTCCAAAACACTTTTCTAGACCAGATTTAAGCGTAGAACCGTTCGAAACCACTTTTGGAACGATTCGGCAACGCATTCGAGCGCTACAAACGCCGAAACACAAAAATCGCAATTTTCGACCTCGGAGTCAAAAAAGTCGCAGTGTAAGAACGTTTTTTCGCCCACGCCTTGGCGCAGCAGTGTGTCCAATTTTGTTGACAATGTCTGTGTGTGTGTGTCTGTGCCCCTGTGTGTGTGTGTGTCTGTGTGTCTGTCCGTCGCACAAAAGTAAGATATGTGGCATATGTGGTAAAGAGATGAGTCAAGGTCGCTGAGTACCACGCGGATCCGATGTCCGTTTCTGTTGCTAATTTCGCATTTTCGAATTTTTTACAATTAAAATATGAAAATGTCGAAAATGGCTTCCTACAAGATGAGTTAACGGCAAATTTTCTTTAGAAATAAAAAGAGCGTAGACCGCGGATAATTAATAACGCAAAAGAAATTTTTTGCAAATGTGGAATTTGGTAAAACAACGCGATTAATTGTTAAAATTTCGTAAATTGACAAAAATAGAACGTCATTTATTAACGAATGTAAATGCAGAAATGGTAAGGCCGCATGTTAATAAGAATTTGTGACGTATCTAGTTTTGCAGTTTTAATAAATTGCAATTTCGAGATATTTTCAATTTAAAATTACAAATATTAAAAAAATAAAGCAATTTAGTATAATAAAGTTAGAGGTGAAATTTCTTCGAGCAATGGCAAGGACATAGCCCACGGATAATTTGTAACACAAAATAATATTTTTGCAAATGCGGAACTCGGTAAAATACGCGATTATATGTCAAAATTTCATAAATCGACAAAAATAGAACGTCGTTTTCTTTGACGAATTTGAACGCAGAAATGGTAAGACCGTATGTCAATAAGAATTTGTGGCATAGTTTTACTGTTTTAGTAAATTCCAATTTCGGGATATTTAGAATTAAAATTTATAAAAATGTCAAAATCGACATTTTCGTATGATGGCCAGGGAACAGCTGTTTATTCATGAATGTGCACTCGGAAACAGAAATGCGTACGCCGAACACAGGAATTCGCTCGCACCAAACTTTTGGCAAGTTTTTTTGTTGGATGTGACGTTTTCACACAGGCAGGAATCATCGGATAAACGGCGTCGTATCATGCCGATAACATATAGCGAACGCGGCGATATCACTGAGCTTCAGATCAGCTGTGCAACAACCGTATCGTGGGGATAGCTGCACTTGGCATTTAGGTACACATTCTCAAGACACTTTCTCCAGATGCGGCTAACGATGTGTACAAAGTTCACTATATTGTTCACCAAAATTTGACAGACACAAAGTATAGGTTGAACTTTTTACACAAACAGCTTGTTCGCCGCCCCCCAGGGCGGCGAGTATATATACGGACGCTCTTGTCTGTTCGTTCCTCCGTGGGTGTGTGTGTCCGGAACAACTAGACACGACGGTTAGTGCCACCCGATGGAGTCGAATGCGCTGAGTAACGCGCCGTTGTCCGTTTCTGTTGCTAATTTCCCTATTTCGAGATATTTACAATTAAAATACGAAAATGTCAAAAATGACACTTTTATTTACAAGTCGTATCGGCAAAGTTTGTGCTGAAATGGAAAGGGCATAAGACGCGATGAATTTGTGACATAGTTTTGGATTTTAGAATTCACGAAATTAGGGATATTTTCAAGGTTTTTGTCAAAATTCCCAAATTTCGACAATTTCAAACAGCTTAAATTTCAAAATTTCTTTTTACGGATGTGTCGAGCATAATCTGCCAAGTATTTAGCAAATAGTTTCAAATTATATAATTAACGAAATTAGGGATATTTTCAAGGGTATTGCCAAAATTCCCAGATTTCGACAATTTTGAGCGGCTTAAATTTCAAATTTTCTTTTCATGGTTGTGTCGGGCATAGTCTACCAAGTATTTAGCAAATAGTTTCAAATTTTATAATTAACAAATTTAGGGATATTTTCAAGGGTATTGCCAAAATTCCAAATTTTCGACAATTTCAAACGGCTTAAATATAAAATGTTCTTTTCACGGATGTGTCGAGCATAGTCTGCCAAGTATCTAGCAAATAGTTTCAGATTTTATAATTAACGAAATTAGGGATATTTTGAAAGGTGTTGTCAAAATTCCCAAATTTCGACAATTTCAAACGGCTTAAATTTCAAATTTTCTTTGCACGGATGTATCGAGCATAGTCTGCCAAGTGTTTATCAAATAGTTTCAGATTTTATAATTAACGAAATTAGGGATATTTTCAAGTTTTTTTGTCAAAATTCCCAAATTTCGACAAATTCAAACAGCTTAAATTCTATAATTTCTTTACATGGTTGTGTCGGGCATAGCCTGCCAAGTATTGAGCAACTCGTTCTAAGTTTTATAATTAGCGAATTTTGGTATATTTTCAAGGTTTTTGTCAAAATTCCCAAATTATGACAATTTCAAACAGCTTAAATTTCACAGTGTCTTTGCGTTGATGCATTGGGCATAGTCTGTCAAGTATTTAGCAAATAGTTCTAGATTTTATAATTAAAGAATTTAGGTATATTTTCAAGGTTTTTGTCAGAATTTCTAAATTTCGACAATTTCAAGCAGCTGAGATTTCAACATATCTTTGTGTGGATTCATCGAGCACTAATCCCAAAAGAATGTGGCGTCGTCCCATTTATACCCTTTTCAATAGGGCGTCGTCCCATTTATACCCTTTTCAATAGGGCGTCGTCTCATTTAGACACTTTTATTGCACTGTGTACCTGCGGCGAATTTTTCTGATCCATTTATGGATCAGTTGCCACAATTATAAGCGCAAAGTGTGCCTGCGGCGAATCTTCTGATCCATATGTGGATCAGGTACCCGAACAAATCCAAGACCAATTGCGGCTATAGGTACCTCACCAGATTGTCGGCTAAATGTCTAGCGGCACTTCACTATCCAGTGCACATTATCGCGCACACGCTCTCAAGTTTACACTGATGCCAACGTGGTGCCACAGTTTTTAGACAAAGCTTGTATGGCCTACGCATGCAGGGTTGACTGTCACAAACTGAATGCTTCAGCCTTCGACCTGCAAGCCTGGTGCAACGAGAGGTACGCAATTGCGCAGAGGGCCTACTATCAGAGCTCTAAGGGCCGGTGCGTCTACGGCTTCTTCGCTCACCAGAAAAGCTGGGAAGACGCCATGTCCACATGCGTCAACAAAGGGCCAAGTCTGGATCCAGGGCTCAAGGGCAAACTTCTGACCGACATCGACGAGGAACTGGCGGTCAGCGTGACTGCGCTTGACAAGTTTGCGGACAACACTCTCTGGATAGGTTGGTTGGTCCTTTTGTGCAGGCATGACGATCAGTAGAATACAACCACTGAAGCGGCGGACCGCATTTCAGGTGCCAAGGCCTTCTCTCCGTCCAGCACCACCATTGACAAGTTCTTCTACATGAGCAACGCTACTGAACCCTTGAAGTGTTGCGCCGGATCCAGCGACAGTGGAGTGAATCTGACGGGAATCCCGTACTACTTCAACGACGAGAGCGAGCGATGCGGCTACTGGCACAAGTACTACATGGACATCAACGACTGGCAGTGCGAGCTCAACGACACGTTCAGTGGACGCTTCTGCGAGTTCTCCAAGGGTGAGTGAAAAGTTGGCGCCCAGCTGTCCAACCCCCCCCCCCCCCCGCCCTTCGTCCCATTTGAAGAACCCTTTCACCCCACCCCTCCATCACTTCATTTATCCAGCCTCCACCTACCCCATCTCCCAATCCCTCCCTTTGTTGCACGGCCTTCAGTCACTGATATGCACTGATTACAGCGAGCTATCCAGGCGCAGTGTCCGCTTGGTGTAGTGCTGGAAATGGTAGCCGAGTCTACGAGGCTTCCAAGGAACGCTGTATCGCCTTCTACGAAGGGCGACTGAACTGGTTCCAGTCAATGGACAAGTGCATCGCTGACGGCCAAAATGAAGGATTTGATGGGAGACTGCTGTCTCAAATCGACCCCACTAGCTATGACTTCGTTCTGACAAGCTTCGACGAATACCTCGACAACGCTACAAACGGGCGATTTGGAGAGAGCGAGCATCTGCGAATGATTTGGATAGGTGGGAACTGGTAGAATCGCGTTACAGAATCAAGATTATCGTAACTCATAGTCTACTGTCGTATGTAGGTCTTCGAGCGCTCGGTCCCTCCAGTGGTCAGCCCCAGGATTTTCAAGAAATGGCCACAACCGAACTACCACTGGACTGCGCCGTGTCGCTTCCAGCGGGGATATCCGCATATCTGGACAGCGACGCACACCAGTGCCTCGCATGGAAGGGCACAACAAATCGATTTGTCGACAAGAACTGCGCCAATGGCGCCTTGTCCGTCGACGGATTTCTCTGCGAACTCTACTATGGTGTCCAGAATTAGTTTAAAGCGAGCGATAAGCGGAGTACTCGTTTAACTCTCTACTGTACGCCACTTCACAATTCAGGCGACGACTGCTCAGAGCCACCGACGACGACAACGACGACGATGACGACTACGACAACGACGACAAACACAACGGAAAACACAACGTCAACTTCCTGTCCCCCACACAACGGGATTTGGAGCGAGTGCTCTGCTGCTTGTGGTGGAGGCCTTCAGATGCGCATCCACGAGTACTCGACTTGCGAAACGCCGATCTTCGAGCACAGAGCTTGTAACATTGACCCTTGCGAAGGTGAATAGACAGTGCATACGCTTCTGGAGGGCCAGAATATCCCTGTACCAATGCCGTTGGTATTCAAGCTCGCCAGCCTTCACTTGAACCATCTGTATACAATGTTTAGATGATGCCAGTGGTGACAAGACGGCATGCGATGGCGTCAATGGATCGCTCTCAGTGTCGCAGTGCTACTTTGTCGTCTCCGTCGCCTCGTGGGAAGACGCTTTCCTGAAGTGTCGTGAAGTCGGCCTGCCACCGCCATACGTGGCCGAGTTCGCCAGAGTCTACGACATGGGGCGCTCCCTGGAGTCCGTCTCTGCGTTGCTTCTTTCCAAAGTACGACAGAATTTCTCTAAACTGGATTACAGTGTACACATTGATTGCACCCCTTCTTCAGTTCGCCGACCAACCTGTCCACGTAGCCATGATGAGAGGGCCAGACGGCGTCTTCAGATGGATGAAGGGAGTCAGCGAGCGCAGCTATCCTGTGATCTTGGACGGCTTGGCCGACCTCGACGTCGATCACAACTGCGTTACTGTCGTCATGAGAAGCGTCAGCGGTGTAAACGTCTCTCTCCACATGGCCACTGTGGGTTGCGTCGATCCCGTTCCCTCCAAGGCTTTGTGCTCGTTTGGTAAGTGGCGAATTGGTTTGAATCAATGACAACCATACATAACTATTGTTATCCATTGTAGGCCTTCGTCAAACGAGCCACCGCTTGCTGCCCGGCTACCTACTGAAGCTGCGGAATCCAGCTGCCGCAGAGTTGCTGCAAGTCCAAGACCCAGAAGGTTCCATCGATCCTCGAGTTTGTGGCTTCAGTTGCCACAAAACGGA
Source organism: Linhomoeus sp. GSCO2_2 (assembly GCA_030248115.1). Taxonomy (NCBI): domain Eukaryota; kingdom Metazoa; phylum Nematoda; class Chromadorea; order Monhysterida; family Linhomoeidae; genus Linhomoeus; species Linhomoeus sp. GSCO2_2. The sequence goes on from JASAMZ010010649.1 coordinate 6,152, forward strand.
TGGCTGCGTCGGCTTCAATTTCGTCGAAGGCGTCTGCTCACTACTTGGAGTGAGCAATTTTGACTCATTTCAGAGTGCAGATACCATGCGCGGGTCTAGGGGGAGTGGGGAGTGCGGTGTGGTTGTGCATCCGCCCCACCCCCCTCCCCCCATTCGGCCAGACTACTCCTCCCAGGAAAATATTTTTATGCGGTAGCACGTTCAATGCAAAAACTTTTGAAGGCAGTTTTGTAATCTGAAGGGCTCAAATCGGTGAAACTTTTCTTCTGCTGCGCAATTTCAAAGCCATTTAGACCCTTGTGTGTAAACATTGTCAAAAACATTTCTTCTGTGACGCAAAATTTGTTGTGTACTTTGGTTGCATCTTGGTCCCGTCTCCTCTCTGGCCTCAAAAGTCCCCCCCCCCCGCCTCCCATTCCCAAACTCTTGGATGCAACACTTGCAGCAGCTTATGTAAATCTTTCAATTTCCTATTCTAGATTAATTATAACATGGCGTCCGTGTCGATTCATACCCGTCTTCTGGCACATCCTGCTTATGGTCTTCCCGGCCAAGAGATCTACGAATTTCAAGCCACCGGCGACGACAACGACGGCACTTACGCGCTCGATTTCTGATGTCCTCTTCTCTTAGTACATAGGTACCTACGATGGGGGTCTCGTGAAGTACCACATGTCGTTTTAAATATGTATTTGCAGCCATTATGTATCTGTATCAAAGTGGTTTCGGATTCTTCTTTGATAGCATGTGTTAACCGCTTGTCGTTGTCACTTGTCAGTGTGGCAGAATCTCACCCATTGTTAGATTATACCTCGGTACACACCTACATACGTACAGTACAGTACCTAGATTGTCGCGCCCGTCCATTCTTGCTGATTACTGTGGCGGCTTGGGGTGTCAATATACTGTACATAACCAATTGTTATTCGACGGTTTGGATTTGAACATAACAAAGTCGAAGGAATGTAAGTCAAATCGGCACTATCGCTCTGACGCGTAGAGCGACAACGAGAGGGTCGCGACACATCTCTTACCGCCTCATTACGATATTGGTATCGACCGGTTGTTGCTCGACTTCCTCTCTCGGTGTCATTGAAGGCAATTTGTTGACTTGCACTTTTGCTTACTTTATGCCTCACCATTTAGTTCCTGGTCGAGATACACTATCCGAATCCACTGTGAGAAAGCCACTGGAAGCATCCCCTGTTATCACGGCGTACGATTCAACCAGCGGCACGGACGTTTCACTTCCAATCAAATGACGTTTCGCTCCATCAAGCGGATCAGAATACGTCAATCCATGCACCGACAATCATTGACGTCAACTTCACACCGAGTGTCCTCTCGCCCTGTCAAGCGAATGTCAAGACGACGGGGATTCTCGCCCCTGGCGCCCACATGACAACGCGTAGGAAGGGAGCTCTTCAAAATAGGTGCGTGGATGGGAAGCTCGATCCATTTCCTCGCTATTCCGAACCCCGGAGTTCGAATAAGAACAGTTGGAACTGAAAATGCGCACTCTGTGCGTCGGAATTTGGACTGCTATTGTGACCTTTGGATTCGTCGGACTGAACGGTATGTACCTTCTCAGTAACATGCTGTCAAGACTACTGTAGGTGCAGTACGTGCCTATTAGTGCCCACGTTTCGCTTTTCAGCGGCAACTTTCGACTTGCGCAGCTGGTGCCAGCAAACGCCGTCCGCCTACTGGCAGGAAAGTCGGTGTCGCTGCGTCGCCGGCAACTTCACCACTGAGGCCGACTGGTACGCGGCCGCTGATCTGTGCAAGAGCTACGCCAGCGCCCTCGACTCCAGCCTGCAGTTGCGCGGGAAGCTTTTGACGGAAATCGACCAGGAATCTGCGACTCATTTGCCTTGGCTAAGCGGCTTTGGCAGCAAAGCCGTCTGGATAGGTTAGCCGGCTTAGAATTTTCTTTGAGGACTCAGCTGAGACATACTGTGAATACTCCAATAAGAAGATAATATTGTGTGTGGATACTGTGACTGCACAATACTCCAGTGAGACCCCCTCTTCATATCGGGTGTATTGGAGTAGTTATGGTAACCAACAATCTTTGTTTCTGATCACGTTCTTTTGCAGGCTGGAGAGCCTTGTCGTACTACAGCTCAGATCTGGACGAGTTCCATTACATGGAGACGGAGAAGCTGCCGCTCAACTGCTCGGCCGACGATTCCAAGAGGGCCGTCAGTCTCGCGGACATCGACACCGAGTTCTACTTGGATTCAGCCAAGTGTGTCTACTGGCAACAGAACTACATGGACCTGCGAGCGCTGGACTGCGGCTCCGTCGTCTTTGTGAGAGGATTCTTCTGCGCCTTCCACGAAGGTGTGCGCCGGTTACACGAATTCTGAAGTGCAGGGTGTCCTCGATACATCAAACACATTTCAACAAGGGAAACGTGCAGGAGAACCTGCAGTGAAGCACTCCGACCAGAACGGGAGAAAGCAGACCGCCACTCACTTATCATGAGAAATAAGGCCGATTTCCGCCCAAAGATTCTCCACAAATTCCGCCGGCGCGCGATTCCCTCCACCTACAAGGACCGGCGCGCAGCAGAACTCCACCGAAATCCTGTAGACCAGGCCGAATTTAGCCCAAAGTGCGCCATTTCGCTTCGACTCAACAAGTAGCCGGCAGCTAAGATTCGAGGCTGCGCCAATCGCAGACTCGCCTTGCCATTTTCGACGGGATAATAGACAATTCATGCGCAATTGCTCACTTCACCACGCCGCCTTTCCACACTGCATTGTCCTTCAATTCAGAAGTTTGAATGCGCGCGCAAGTTTAAGTTGCAAATAGTTTGAGGAGAGTACAGTAAAAGTTGCATTCTAATTTGAATTTCGGCATTAGGAAAGTGGCTATTTGATGGCAAAATCGACACAAAATGGAGAACCCAATAGCGAATTCGCGTTCCTCGCCGCGAAATACCCTAGAATCGACACTTCAACCGTACAATTACCACACTTTCAGTTTCGTCAACGTAGGGCTACGGTAGGTCGAATTTCGGCCAAAACTCGCGAATCTTGATCCGAAACGCCAAAATAACGCCATATTCGGCATCAGCGACCTCGAAAGCACCGGGATCGACTCCAACATTGATTTTGACCGCTCGGGTGGAAATTCGAATTTTGGACGCGGCCGGGGTACGGTAGCCGAAAAAATATTTTTGAAAATCGATTCCGGATCAGTTTTCAATGGGGAATCGCGTGGTGCAGTCCATTTGGCCATAAATCGTCGCAATCGGGCGCTAAAACGGCCGAAAGTCAAAAATTGGAATTTTCGACCCCCGACGGAGACCCGTTGTGACAGCAGAACTCAAGATTTCCTCGGCGGATTTCGGCGATTGTGGTCTTAAACGAAAGAGAAAATGATAATCTTGCCGATTTGAGATAGCTGGCCCGATCCAACAACTCCCTGATTTACTAGGATTTTTTAAAGGCAAATTTTTGTCAAAAAACCGCTTTCGGCTACCGTAACCCGAGAACGCGTCGGCCGATTGGCTCGGGATTTTTTTTCCGCTCTTCGTCTCGTCGAGGGCTATAACATATCCAAAGGGCGTCAAAATCGACCGACTATTCCAGAAATTCCAGCTGGGTGAACACCCTCGCAGTAAGTAAAAATTCAAATTTTTGAATTTTTCTCAAAATTTTCCCACTGCGCGAAAAAAACGAAGGCCCGAGCACCCCTAGTATCCCTCGAGAGCTATCGATTAAAAAAAACCCCGTCCAAATCGGATGAACCACGCGCGAGAAATCTTGGGGCAAAAATTTTGATCGGGAGCAGCTCCACTATAGCACTCCGCCCCTTTTGGGGTCGGAGTGCTAAAAATGAGTTTCTTGGGATGCAGATGCACTTTTTGACGCCGTCTTTTGCATTCGATAGATATAGGTCTAACAATGACGCTGAAGTATCTGCAAAATTGGTACTTTTCTTTGAATCTATGTATCTGCCGTAAACTCGTCGTAGACAAGGAATCTCTGTGGCAGTCGTACCGGGTTTTTCCGAAAAAGCGCCCCGGGGCGCTAATTAAGTTTTTCTGGCGAGAGCAGAAACAAACCAAATAAGCGCCCCGGGGCGGATATTTGGAAAGTCTAATCTGGTGTCTTTGCGGCATTTCCATACACTACATAGCTTATGCTCAACAGAAGTGCAAGTACAAACGTACAGAATCATGTGTTAGTGGTATTTAATGCATAATTATTTGAATTCTCCTACAAAATGGAGTATTCAGGCTCAAATCGGCCCCTCAGACCCACATTTTCTAGGTCAACAGTTAACGCAAGGCAGCAAAATGCATGTTTTGTTCAAAGAATCTTTTCTCCAAATAAGCGCCCCGGGGCGCTTATTTGGAAAGGCATGCCAAATAAGCGCCCCGGGGGCGCTTGTTTGGGGGGGGCGCTTTTTCGGAAAAACCCGGTACACCAAAATTGTTAGTTTTCTCTATCGAATGCAGGTACATGGTGCAGGGTGTCCACGATATACCCCACACATTTCAAAATTAATTTCTTGGGAAACAGAATGGTATTTTTGACGCGATGCAAGAGCTAACTAACAATGAATGCTCCAACAAGCACCCGTTGCATGACCATAGATGCTGTAGAAGGTGAGAACGGTGAAGGGCGACAATTGGAGCATTGCAGAATGCAAATTCCTAACTTGCAGAACCCTTTTGACACAGGAGAGAACGCGGCGCTGGACAGCTGGTGCCAAGACGGCAACCAGGGCAAATGTTGGGACTCTGCCAAGCGGCGCTGCATCGTCGTCGTCGAGCAGGTGGTGAACTGGTTCGTCGCCATGGACAACTGCAGAGCCGCAGGGGCGAGCGAGGGCTTTGTGGGCAAGCTGTTGAATGATTTGGACAAAGCAACTTGGGACCTGATGGTCGCTAGATTCGACGAACACCTGGACGGAGAAGTCGACCAGCGATTCGGACCACTGTTCAACGGCAGATTCTGGATAGGTCGGTTGTGGCGAGGTTCGCTTAGTATGTATGTACTTACTAGTATGTAATGTACCTAGTCACTGGCCTCTTTTCTCAGGCCTGCGCGCTCTGGGGGCGGACGCCAGACACCCCACTGACTACTTCAACATGGCCACCTCTGAAACTCCCGAGGACTGTCACCTCGTGAAGGCGCAACTGCCGGCGGCAGGCTTGACGGCCAACCTGGACGACGACAATCAGGACTGCATCGTCTACGAGGCGTCTTCGTCCACTCTGCTGGACTGGAACTGCAACGACGGAGGCGTCGAAGGACATCTGTGCGAGTTCGACTTTGGTGTGTGGGTGCACTCTAGGTCTCTGCAGTTGTTTGACGTGTGCAGCCCACAGTGGAGGACAGCCAAGTCCTTTAGATTCCTCAGAATGCCCTGGAGAGGAGGCTAGGACGACCACAACGGGCCAAGCCGCTACCACCACCACCACCACGACCACGACTACACCAACTGGAACTTTGACCACCACCGCTGCAGCAGCCATCACAGGTAGCCCTGCTGAAGCGATGACTTGTCACTCTTGTGTCACCTTAATCCAGCATCCACTCCGCATCTGTAGAGTGCGACGAAACGGCGTCCTCTTGGTCGAACTGCAGTGTGCCTTGCGGCGGGGGACTGCGACACCGTCGCTTTAACCGCAGAAGTCCCATGGACGGAACTTGCGAGGGGCCCTTGGTCGAACTCCAGCCCTGCAATCACCAGTTGTGCATTGGTAATCACTCATTACGACTGTCTATCATTCCATGGAATGTGGCACATCAACAGCAAGTTCAGACGCGGACCCCACAGAGCAAGCGGTGTGCAGCAGCGTCGGCGGGGCCTACACCCGATCCCAGTGCTTCTTTTCAGTCGCTGTCAACTCCTGGCAGGAATCGTTCCAGAAGTGCGCTGAGGTCGTTCTGCCACTACGGCACGTCGCCCAGTTCGCCAGAATCTACGATACTGGGAACACGCTGGAATACGTGAAGGCTTTCTTACTCGCCGAGGTGTGCACAGTACAGTACAACTGGTCATCATCACAGTATCTAGCAAATATGTATTGTCTAATCCAGCATCCGGAGTCGCCAGTCTACGTGGCCCTAATGAGTGACGCCACTGACAAGGCCTACAAATGGATGACGGAAGCGGCGAGCGCTACATATCCGGCCGTCTTGGAAGATTTGGCAACGTTGGATCCCCTCAGTCCTTGCGTAGAGCTGGAGATGCGCCCCCTCAAGAACGAGTCAAATAGCAAGGCAGACCTCCACGGACTGCAAGGCGTCAGCTGCACCGGCAAAGCGGGAAAGGCGCTGTGCATGTTCGGTTGGAGGATTTAGCACGCGTGCTTGGACTTTGAACTTCTCAGATTCTTCTCATGGAGTTATGTATGTCGTGGTGCCTTCAGCAAATACTGCCGTCAGCCACCGTCTTCTTCCCGGCTACCGCCTGGAACTCAGAAGCGCCGCAGCCTCGAAGCTTTCGCAAGAGACGCTTCCTGAACTGCTGAGCGACGCGAGACCCTGTTCGCTCCACTGCAAGGAGCGAGACGGCTGCGTTGGCTACAACTTCGTCGACGGGCAGTGCACCTTGCTGGGGGTAACGACGACCACTGCTACAGTGCGCCGGTATAGCGTGAATCTGACGCCTCCGTCCACTCTAGACCAACTTCAACATGCCAGCGGACGCGTCGCACAATCAGGGCAGTCCGCCGGGCCTGCGCATCTACGATTTGGTCCCGCTGCTCTCCAGTGAAAACGGAGGAACCTACGCCCACTACTTTTAGTCATCGGTAGAAGAGAGTTGAGGCCAGGAGCAGCCGACCAGTTTGCATTACGTATTTGTCTTTGACGCCCCACGGCAATCCCCTGATCCAAAATTTTGATCTCTGCAGAGACTGCTGACATTAGGAATAAAGACATTCATTCTTACACAGGCGCATTAGCAGACCATACGAATACTGCCATACGTACGTACCTGACTTTATGTACTTGCCATGTTAATCACATGACACAAATTCTTCTGCAACGGGAAGGAACGGCTAGTTCATTCTTATGATAACACTGGTGAGAAGTGTCATCCGTGCAGTCAGTTTCTCTTGTACAGCGACGCTGCAAGGTCTGCGGCTTTACACATGTCCGACAATGCCTTGTAGGTGTAGGTACATAAGTGTGTGTTCCTGCGTGAGTTCATCAAGCGAATTGGATTGTTACGCACGTTTGCTTTTGCGAACGGTGTCAAATAAAACGTTAATCTGTGCACCTGAGTTCATATTTGTTCGCCTTCATCAAAGTATACGACACGATATGTGTGGGCGTACTTGGAGTACGGTACAACGATGCACCAGTGCGTTATCGACGACTGCAGTGGTGGCAAAGGAGATCACACACCAGTTTCCATGTTGTGCGTGAGCCGTGAGAATGACTGACATGTCATGGCCGTTGTTCCATATTGTCAGTCGTGGTCGCGGTTGTGTTGTCGGATGGAAAGAACATTGCTGTAGTTTCACAGTTCAGCCATTCTTTCAGACAACCGACGTGATTTGGACTGTTGCGAACGATTCACGATTATGAGCCAATCAGCAGCGAGAGATACATAGGTATGTAAGGCAAAAACTACTGCGCTGTGTGGGCACAGGATACGGTAGCGCGATATATGTACGTATGACAAACGAATAGGCGTTTCTCCAGTTCGTCTGCGTTCCTATTCGGTTTCCTTCAGCGCTTTCCACAGCTTTCGCGCAAAGATGCGCGCCTGGAGAAGCACATATTGTATACACAATTCAAGCAATTCCGCATATTGTCTAAAGAACTGACACATAACGTACCTTCTTGACTCCAAGCGTGTGGAACAGCAGAATTCCCAAGGCCAGAATAATGTCGATTGTCACGTTGACGAAGTAGTTGACGAACAGTTGCCGATGAACGGTGTAACTGTTCAGGATGGTGGAGATGACATGGCCGGGAGTCAGAATCAGAACGGACACTCTGTTGAAACTGCAAAATTGTGTCACTAAGTGAATTCTACCACGACCTGCTTCATATTATGACTGCCATTGCGTGAATGTGATTGAAATTCACGACACAATCTGGACCTGGCCATTCGATACTGGGCCATGTTGGTCCCAGGGAGCAGTGGACGGTTCCACATGCCAGTGGCCTCAGCCACTATCATGCAAATGGACGGGATGAACACTATTGGAACGATGCAGAAGAACATGATGGGATCATGACTCCAGTTGATCCAGCACCTGCAACAAATGGCCAGTCAGTCGTGGATGTTGAAAAGCTGAGAACACTTTTCAAGTATAAACTCACGACTTCTCAGATGGAAAGGAGTCGTAGAACTCCAAGCTGAACAACCCAACACAAAGGAAGGGCAGGCCCCAGCCTACCATCAGCGCAAACGGAACGGTGAATCGACCTCCGGACCTGAAAAACTAAGTGGATCGACAATTCATTCTGTGAATTTCCGCTAAATGATATGCAGTATACCTGATGACATTTGTCATGATGGCGTGGGCTTGTATCGCTTCCATGAGTGTAAACGTCATGTGTGTTGTTGTGAAATAAATTATTCCCATGCAGGCTAAATAGCATTGGTGGTCCTAAAACTGCCATAAATGTGAGTATGACATGATAACAGTTTCCATTGTTGAATGCCAACCTTGTCAACCACCCTCTCACTGTAGAGTATAATGATCAGCCGTGTTAGAACTAGTGAAATGTCCTCGCAAAGGTGTAGAATCCGCTCCAGGGCAAAGTCTCTGAACAGGTTGTCAGGTGTGCAATTATACTGCAACGGTGAAGTTGCTCAATGTGAAACTCTCCTCAGTCCCAGAAGCGCGGCCAAAGAACAGGCGCCGACGACGAGAATGGACCCAGAACCGATGTTCAACGCTAGCATTGCGGCGAAGCGTTGGTCGTCGGTCAAATTCTGCAGTTCAGCAACTTGCCTCTCCGCTACAGTCGGCTTCGCCGCCTCCGCGAACTACAAGTGTCAGGAAAATGTTGCTTCAGAATTGCATCGCATACAACGTTGAAAAACGCCTTCCATCACCGCGTCTTCTTTCTTGGAAGGAACAGTTGTGGTTGTCGAGTATGTTTCTGTAGTCATCTGGGCTGACGAGAAGGAGACGTTTTCGTAACCTTCCATCTGAACAACATAATCGCTGTTTGCGCTACCGGATTTTTTCGCCCGGCCTCAGCCGGGCGAACCCTATCAAGAGCTCTGCGTGCGTGCGTGCGTACGTACGTACGTACGTACGTACGTACGTACGTACGTGCGTGCGTGCGTACGTCACGCTCGCTTCGAGCTTAATAACTCGCTCGTCTGACGTCGTAGGATGGAGTTTGAGACATCGGCGAGTAGCCCGCGGACTCCTCTAGCCACCTGAGTAGACAAACCAAAAATAAAATTTCAAACTCGTGCGCTACAGTATCCCAAAGTAAGGTGAATTTTAAGAGAAAAGTTGACCGAAGCTAGTCAAATCGCATATCAAAGTGAAGCGCTCGAGCTCCTGAGCACGAATCCGACAACCAAAAGTTTAAAAAGTTTAAACAGAGAGCTACAGTAACCAAAACGCGTCGAATACTGGAAACGACACGCTTGCTTCGAGCTTAATAACTCGCTTGTCTGACGTCGCTGGGTTGAGTTCGACACATCGACGGGTAGCCCACGGACTCCTCTAACCTTCTAAGTGGTCGAAACTAAAATAGGTTTTCAAATTCGAGCGCTACAGTATCGCAAAGTGGGGTCCATTTTAAGACAAAAGTTGACCGAATCTAGTCAAATGGCATATCAAAACGAACCGCTCGAGCTCCTGAGCATAAATCTAACACCAAATCAAAGTGCGTCAGCATTACAGCATTACATTAGCACTCAGTGACAAATCTTACGCGGTGCGTTTGAAACACTTTTCGCGAGTTATGCACTAAACCGCGATGTCTGGCGCACAGTTGAAATTGTGTTGAAGTCTTGCATTCTGTGTTTTGCACCTTCAAGTTGTACTTCAGAAATATTCGCTAAAACCCTATTGCAATGCCGTATGA
>JASAMZ010010651.1:0-12578 GCA_030248115.1 Linhomoeus sp. GSCO2_2
CTGACGCATCAGGCCAACGCCGTCAGACGGCCAGCAATACGTAACTGAACGAAGTACATTGCGTATTGCTCATTCGAAAGAAGACATAATTCCGCATCCCTAATATCGCATCAAAAAATTTTTAGCTCCTCTCTATTGCTAGCTAGAAAACAAAGTTTGACGCGGCGGAAATCGGCCAAATGGCGCCAATTTCAAACTTCGTCCTAATCTCTCCGTCATTGGGCGTTAGAGACGGTCCGTTTATACATTGTTCGAAAAGCCAACATATTAGTGTATAAGTGTGTCAAAATTTTGTCAAGATCGGTGCAGGCATGTGCGATCAACGACGAATTGAGTTACGTGGCGCCCGTCATATTTTCGCCTTTCTGCCGCGTTTCGGCCCCCCTCCCCCCCTGGTTGAGACTGTAACCCGCTGTGGTATACCACCATTCGCGATATAGGTAACGGCTCAGCTTGTGCTACTACATAACGACGCAAGCTGTGGCTAAAACGACCCACCGTTCGTGGTATAACGACGCATTGGCCGCTGATCCTTTCGGCAAATGGGGCACTGGAAACTGTGACGCGGTTTGACTAGGCCTGCCGAAAGAAGCCACACCGTATGTAGAGGGCAGCGAGAGCGGCCTCGCGCGCTGCCCCACACAAAATCACCATAATCGCGGCAATAAATTCTTTTGGGGTCGTCAATTTCGCCGGCGCCCAGCGCACGCACGAGAGAAACTGTTGGGTTACCAATTTGTTGTTCGTCCCACGCGAGAAACTTCCTGCTTCACCCGTGTGACATATGTACGTAGTAGCAGATGCTGACATTTGTCCTCTTCCTGCAGCGCAGCCTCCTCTCCCTCCAAAAGGGAGGAGTGCTATAGTGATCGTGCGGATTCTGTGTAAATTCAAACGCTCATAAGTCGGGCTAGACTCGACCGATCTGGGCGAATTTTTTTTTATTCGATAGGTTTCGGGAATGCGCAGTGTGCATCGAGGGTCTCGACTTCCGTCCGGGACCCGATTTGTGGCAAGTTGCCAAAAACCCAGTTTTTCGGCCTCCGACGAACTTTGCAGCGCTAGAATAGTGTTCTGGTAGAAGGGAGTGAGACGAACGTTGGACCGAATATGTGAAAGACGGGCTATCCGATGGTGGGGGCGCCGCCGGGCTGGGTCCGGTCCTACCCGGGCCGGGTAGCAAAAACCTTTTCGACCCAAAAATAGGGTTCGCGGCCCCCGCTGTAAGTATTTTATTTTTAAAGTAGAAGTTGTAGTTTAATGACAAGTGGCACATCTCAGATAGCCAATGACCGCACTGCATTGTTGAATCCGGTCAGATGTACCCCGGGCTGGGAAATATTGCCCAAAGTTGGGTCCCGGGGTTCTGGGTAAAACTTCAGGCCAGTGTAACTTTTGATAGGATGCTCGTATCGAGATGGGACAAACACCATTCGATAGAGCTCGGCGAACTCTATAAATGCGTAGTAGGTCACTTCTTTCCGAGAGGCCCAAGTTTGTGTGAAAATTGGGAATGCGCAGTGTTTCAGGAATGCGCAGTGTTTCAGGAATGCGCAGTGTGCATCGAGGGTCTCGACTTCTGTCCGGGACCCGATTTGTGGCAAGTTGCCAAAAACCTGGTTTTTCGGCCTCCGACGAACTTTGCAGTGCTAGAATAGTGTTCTGTTAGAAGGGAGTGAGACGAACGTTGGACCGAATATGTGAAAGACATTGGGCTATCCGATGGTGGGGGCGCCGCCGGGCTGGGTCCGGTCCTACCCGGGCCGGGTAGCAAAAACCTTTTCGACCCAAAAATAGGGTTCGCGGCCCCCGCTGTAAGTATTTTATTTTTAAAGTAGAAGTTGTAGTTTAATGACAAGTGGCACATCTCAGATAGCCAATGACCGCACCGCATTGTTGAATCCGGTCAGATGTACCCCGGGCTGGGAAATATTGCCCAAAGTTGGGTCCCGGGGTTCTGGGTAAAACTTCGGGCCGGCGTAACTTTTGATACATGGATGGACAGCATGATTCAACTCCCAAAATTCTTCTGAAAGTGGGGCGGAGTGCCCCGAGGGGCTCTGCCCCCGTCTACTAATCTTGTCAAGATCTTCTCGACAGCGTGGACGTCCATGTCTCGATAGTGTTCAACACAGCGAATTGGCGTCCGCGCCACTTCATCAGAGTTCAGTTGCTTTGACTGATGGGACGACGAGGCAGAATCGTTGCCGACGGAAGAGCCGCACTGTCGTTCAATCAGCCTAACAGCTGACTAGGTGCTTCGGCAGCTTCTTCACCAGCTGTTTGGGCAGTCAAACGGCGCGTGACGCAAGAGGCGGCGCGTGACGCAAGAAGCGCCACGCGCCGCTCAGCTGCGCGCCGATAACCTTCTGGCCTACTAGGAGTGGTCCTGCAACAAAACCAGGCATCCATAACCAGACAATGCAAGTTGTAAGTGACACTCTATTCCCTCTTACTTCTTCTTCTACCAGGCGTCTAGGCCAGCAGCCAGCTCCCGGCGCTCCAGATCGCTTGAGCGATCGCCAGGCACTTGACCGCAAGGTCAAGTACTCGGTCGATATCCCAGCTGAAATCCTCCACATATGCAGGAAAAGTCAGGAAACAGCCAAAGAACTATGACACGAACCGTCTGGGCGCCGGTCGAAGGGCTTCTCCTTCTTCTATCGTTACCCTGAAAGAGGGTTCCATTTCTGAGCTCAGGATTGAATGTCAGTTTCGAATCTCAGTTAAGAAATGTAACGCTGCATACACAGAAACAGACATTTATAGGAACAGAAACGGAGCCATTGACCTAGTTAGTGACCTACCAAGAATTATCGCTCAAAGGCGCGAACAACAGGATGACGTGAGATTGATTGATACAACGTACTGCTGGCCAGGTTGAGAGTTCTGCAGCACAAAATCAAACCCATAATTTTCTCGTGCGTGACCTACGACGAACTATTGCGCGAAGGAAAATTACCTCAGAAAGAACGCCGCCATGGAAAAGTACCGATGGTCTGCCGTATGTACGTCGTCTCTTGTCGGCAGTGCCAGCCCGGTAACGTTCCTTTGTCGCGCAGGTGAACTGGGGCCCTGGTGAACACAACAATCGCGTCCAGCAGGCCATCGATTCTGTCAAGGCCAACCTCTTCTTCCCTCCTGCACGCAAAAGGAAGTTTATTGCTATTGATCGCCGCCTTCGTCCGTCGAACGCATTCAAAGGAGTTCCTTGCCACTTTCGACACAAGCCGCTGTGCAGTGCAGCGCACTGACAATTGTCCTCCGCCAATGTCACCGAAGTTTTGGATGTTCGTAAAAAGTCAGGTAAAGTAACTTTCAGGACTGCTTGACGAGTAAAACAAGTTTCGGTATTAAAAAGTTGAGTTTGTATTCTGACTGACATTGCATAGAGTTGCGTTCTTTCTGCAGAGAGTGCGAGAGCTCATCGCCCGTATTGCTCCGCTTCACGAGCTCCCCCTTCGCAAGAGGGTATTGCTTAGCAATATTGATATCGCCCGGGATTTGGTTTTTAGAGCAAGCAAATCCCTCTTTTGAGCAACGCGTTTAAAAAAGTGACAAAAACTTGTCAAAGTTTTGACAAACATATGACAGAGCACAAAAGAACGCACTATGAGCAATCAAGCCGTGTCGTAGTTCTGTCCATGGAGCAAAACGAAGTTTATTTCGCCGCGCCCCAGCGCGGCGAGTATATATACGGACGCTATTGTCCGTTCGTGTTTCTGTCTGTCTGTGTGTGTGTGTGTCTGTGTCACAAAACTAGACATGGCGGTTAGTGCCACCCAATGGAGTCGAATGCGCTGAGTAACGTGTCGATGCCCGTTTCTGTTGCTAATTTCCCTATTTCGAGATATTTACAATTAAAATATGAAAATGTCAAAAATGACACTTCTATTTACAAGTCGTATCGGCAAAGTTTTTGCTGAAATGGAAAGGGCGTAAGACGCGATGAATTTGTGACATAGTTTCGGATTTTGGAATTTACCAAATTAGGGATATTTTCAAGGTTTTTGTCAAAATTCCCAAATTTTGAACAATTCAAACAGCTTATATTTCAAAACTTCTTTGCATCGATGTGTCGAGCATAGTCTGCCAAGTATTTAGCAAATAGTTTCAGCAATTATAATTAACGAAATTTAGGATATTTTTAAGGATTTTGTTAAAATCCCCAAATTTCGACAATTTCAAACAGCTTATATTTCAAAATTTCTTTTCACGGATGTGTCGAGCATAGTCAGCCAAGTATTTATCAAATAGTTTCAGATTTTATAATTAACAAAATTATGGATATTTTCAAGGTTTTTGTAAAGAATCCCAAATTTTGACAAATTCAAACAGCTTAAATTTCAAAATGTCTTTGCACGGATGCGTCGGGCATAGTCTGCCAAGTATTTAGCAAATAGTTTCAGCGAATATAATTAACAAAATTTAGGATATTTTTAAGGGTCTTTTTTAAATTCACAAATTTTGACAATTTCAAACAGCTTATATTTCAAATTTTCTTTTCACGGATGGGTCGAGCATAGTCTGCCAAGTATTTATCAAATAGTTTCAGATTTTATAATTAACGAAATTAGGGGCATTTTTAAAAATATTGTCAAAAATCCCAAATTTCGACAATTTCAGACAGCTGGAATTTTATAATTTCTTTACATGGTTGTGTCGGGCATAGGCTGTCAAGTATTTAGCAACTCGTTCTAAGTTTTTTAATAAGCGAATTTTGGGATATTTTCAAGGATTTTGTTAAAATCCCCAAATTTCGATAATTTCAAACAGCATAAATTTTAAAATTTCGTTGCACAGATGTGTCGAGCATTGCCTGCCAAGTATTTACCAGATAGTTCTAGACTTTATAATTAAAGAATTTAGGTATATTTTCAACGTTTTTGTCAGAATTTCTAAATTTCGACAATTCCAAGCAGCTGAGATTTCAACATATCTTTGTGTGGATGCATCGAGCACTAATCCCAAAAGAATATGGCGTCGTCCCATTCATACCCTTTTCAATAGGGCGTCGTCTCATTTAGACACTTTTATTGCACTGTGTACCTGCGGCGAATTTTTCTGATCCATTTATGGATCAGTTGCCACAATTATAAGCGCAAAGTATGCCTGCGGCGATTCTTCTGATCCATATGTGGATCAGGTACCACGAACAAATCCAAGACCAATTGCGGCTATACCCCACTAGATTGTCGGCTAAATGTCTAGCGGCACTTCACTATCCAGTGCACATTATCGCGCACACGCTCTCAAGTTTACACTGATGCCAACGTGGTGCCACAGTTTTTAGACAAAGCTTGTTTTTCTTGGCGCGTGTTGTACGTAGCGAGCCTTGGAATGACGTGCCGAGTGTCGCTCTAATCGCAACATGAGCAATTCAGAAAGTTCCAGAGTAGAACTAAAACTACTGTTTCTGGGATGCGTGTTTTAGTCAATTACAAAATGTTTGCTGACACATGAAAGAGGACGCCGAGAGCTTAAAATTGACGTGTCGATTGCCGCTCTATGACGTAACACGAGCAAGTTAGAACCGTTTTGTGCTTTTGCACCTTCGGGTTACTGTAACTCACGAAATTCGAATTTTCAAGTTTCGCAAATAATCCGTGAGTCATAAGCTATCCACTGAGCTCGAGATCGTCTCTCTACGACGCAAATTGAGCGAGTTATAGCGATTTTAGTGTTCGAATCTCGAGAACGGCGTTTCTCGTGGTGCGTGTTTGCGTAATATTAAAAATTGTTGCTGCCGCATGAAAGAACACGTCGAGAGCTTTCACCTGACGTGTCGATCGCCGCTCTACGACGTAAGACAAGCGAGTTAGAGCCGTTTTGCGTTTTCGGACCTTTGGGTTACTGTAACTCGCGAAATTCAAACTTTGAGTTTCGACCAATGGGAGAACAAATGATCAATGAGTCGAGAACTATCCAAGGTGCTCAAGATCACCTCTCTACGACGCAAGACAGACGAGTTAGAGCCGTTTTGCGTTTTAAACCTTCGGGTTACTGTAACTCGCGAAATTCAAATTTTTGAGTTTCGACCAATTGAAGAACAAATGATCAGCGAGTCGAGAGCTATCCACTGACCTCGAGATTGTCCCTCTACGACGCAAGTTGAGCGAGTTAGAACGATTTTAGCGTCAAAATGTCGAGAATGGCGTTTTCGACGGTGCGTGTTTGCGTAATTAAGAAAATTGTTAATGCCAAATGAAAGAGCACGTCTAGACCTTTTAGTTGACCTATCGCACGCCGCTCTACGACGTAAGACGAGCGAGTTAAAGCCCTTTTCCGTTTTGACCTTCGGGTTACTGCAACTCGCGCAATTCAAACTTTTGAATTTCGAAACCTCTTAGCTGAATGATCAGTGAGTCGAGACCTATCCGTAGAGCCCAAGATCTCCTCTCTACGACTTTCCAACGCCGAGATCCGAGAGCGTAACAGACGGACGGACGGACGGACGCACGCACGCACGCCGAGCTCTCTTAGGGTGTCGCCCGGCTGAGGCCGGGCGAAATAAAGCAACCTTCTCAATTTTTAGGCATCGTTGAATAAGCTTAAACAAGCCTCGTTTAAAAAGCATAGTGGGTTTTTGCGTATGCGGGTTTTCACTGGATGTGGGTATTCACTGTAACATATATACTCACCGCGCTGGGGCGCGGCGAAAAAACTAGATCTGAGTTAATTTTTTAATCAAGAACTAGTTTTTCGCATCCCGACCCTAGAATGGCGAAGTGCTATAGTCGGGGCTCCGATTTCATAAATCCCCCTTTCCTTAAAATTTCTGGCGCGTGGTTCGTTCGATTTCGACGCGGTTTCTTTAATCGACAGCTCTCGATTTCACGCCGCCTTTGGCCTCGCGCGACAAGACATGTAGGAGACGCATGGCTAAAGCGCATACAGAACTGTAGCGAGAGAGACGCATCATCACGGAGGCGAATCGATCTGTCACTAAACGTCCATATTCTGCGTCTCATTCCCCTCGTCTCCTCCATTCTCCCCGCTCTTTGGTGGGGGGGAGACAACAGGAAAGAAAAAGAAGAGGGATGCACATAAAGGGCCAGACAGGACCGAAGACGGCGCGCGCCCAACGACAAGAACACGAGCGACACAAGAGACAAGCGGACGAAGCGGAGACCCCAACCCACCACACCAACCACACACGCGCAGCAAAAACCTCCAACAAACCCCCAACACCAACCACCCCACAGAGACAACCAACCACACCAACAAAAAGCAAAACCAAAACAAAAAAACCCCCCAGCCACCACCCACCACCACCCAACCCCAACCGAACAACCCACGAGCAAGACCACCACCCCCACCCACAAACACAGAACAAAAACAACACAACAACCAACCACCCCCCCCCCCCCCCCCCCCCCCCCCCCCCCCCCCCCCCCCCTCCCCCCCCCCCCTGTCGGCTGCAGTTGGATTTATCGCTACGTCTTCTGACGATGTTTGTGCATGTCGTTTTTGTTCTGCTCTGACAAACTTCTGCGTATGCAGCTTCGCGCATGCCACGACCCTCGCTTCGTTCTCTACACAGGCAACGCCATCTACCACGCGAAGTCGCCGGTGATGGACCGCCTGTTCGCGGCGAACGCCGTCGGCATCGAGGCCCACGGTCTGCACGTCGGCCTCCCAGAGGGTCTGATGGGCAACTCCGAGGTGGGACACCTCAACATCGGCGCCGGAAGGGTCGTCTGGCAGGTCGGTTGCTGCTCCGTCGTTTCGAGATCTTTCGATTGAAGACGAAAAGCCGTTTCCCCCAGGACATCACGCGCATCAACTTGGCCGTGAAGAACAACGAGTTGGCGGGGAATCCGAACTTCGCCGCGGCCTGCAAGCGGGCCAAGGAGACCAGCGGAGGCAGACTCCACTTGCTCGGCTTGGTGAGTGCTCGCTGCAAGCGCAATGATGCTATCTGAGTATTCTGTCCTACTTGCATCATGTCTATCTCTCCGGCGCAGATCAGCGACGGCGGCGTCCACTCGCACATCGAGCACCTGTTCGGCCTGCTGAGAGCGGCCAAGGAGAACAAGGTCGACAAGTGCTTCGTCCACTTCTTCAGCGACGGCAGAGACACCTCGCCTACTAGCGGAGGCAAACTGCGCGCCCATCTAATGCCCTTCCGCCCCCTCCGGCTTCATTCCACGCCGCGTTTCAGTCGGCTTCATGCAGCAACTGATGGACTACTTGAACTCGCAGTCCTATGGCGTCTTCGCCACCGTCGTGGGTCGCTACTACGCCATGGATCGCGACAAGCGATGGGAGCGTCTCAAGGTCGCCTACGAGGCGCTGGTGGGAGGCAGAGGCACCAAGACCGACACCAACGGACTCTTGGACGTGAGAGAGCGCTTGTGAAGCAACGCAAGTCAGTTTGTTGCGCATGGTGAACGGTTACCCCCATTCGCTACATATAGGTCGTCAAAGCGAGCTACGCGGAGGGCTCCAAGTCGACCGACGAATTCCTGAAGCCGATCGTGCTGTCGGACGAAGGCCGCATCAAAGGTCGGTCTACGAAGCCTAGAGCGCTCACTGTTGGGACTCGTTGGCAATTCATTTGTCTGTTATGCCTACCACCTGATTCTAGCAAACGACACGATGGTCTTCTTCGACTACCGAGCCGATCGGATGAGACAGATCAACGAGACCTTCGGCATACAGCGACATTTCGAGACGGATCTGAAGCACCCAGACAATCTGGTTCGCGTGTGTGCCGACATTTGGTATCGGCTTCTGGGTCTGCTCTAAAACGTACGAACTTTTCCCGTTCCAGGCCATCTACACGATGACGCAGTTCAAGGAGGAGTTCCCGTTCCCGCAGCTCTTCCCTCCCGTCAAGCACAAGAACGTTCTGGCCGAGTGGCTGGCCGCCAAGGGCTGCACGCAGTACCACTGCGCCGGTGGGTAACAATGGCTGCTTTACACACATTCAATTGGCGCCGCACATACTCGGAAGCGTCTTGCAGAGACGGAGAAGTACGCGCACGTGACCTTCTTCTTCAACGGCGGCGTGGAGACGCAATTCGAGGGCGAGGAGCGCTGCCTTGTCCCCTCGCCCAAGGTGGCCACCTACGACCTGCTGCCACAGATGAGCTCCGTCGGAGTCGCCGACAAGGTTTGGGGGAGTGGTCGTGTGTAGCATTCGCGCTGTGTCAGTCCGTACCCTCTGTGGCGCTGCAGATGGTGGAGATGATCAAGACGAAGAAGCACCCCTTCGTCATGTGCAACTTCGCCCCGCCCGACATGGTGGGACACACCGGCCACTACCAGCCCGCCGTGGAGGCCTGCGAAGCCACCGGTACAACAAGCGACGACATTCCCCCACTGCGCGGATACAGTAGCACTTGTGATTGTGATGGGCCGATCGCTTGCAGACATCGGCATCGGCCGAATCGAGCAGGCGTGCAAGGAGAGCGGCTACGTGCTCATGATCACGGCCGACCACGGCAACGCCGAGCAGATGAAGGCCCCAGACGGCAGCATGCACACCGCCCACACCTGCTGCCCAGGTGAGCGAGCGATTGGTCGCCAGGCTGGGGGAGAAGGTAGACCGAAATTTTGGGCGGAGGGGGTAACAAGAACAAGAATCGCGTTCTTGGAGCTCTTCAAATAATAGTCTAAGACGCCTAAAATTGCCTGCTTGCTGAAGACGCGTTTTTGCTCAATTTTGAAGTAAATTGTACCAAAATGACTCAAAAATTGCTCATGCGACAATTTTTCCTGGAATCTCGGCTGGGGGGTTGGTAGGAGGGTTCGCCCAACGCGCCTTATTCTCTAACCTTCTAATCTGCTCTGTCGTTCCAGTGCCGTTCATTTCGACGGGAAGTCAGCGCTTCACCAATCTGCCGAAGGAGCGGCCGCCCGCTCTCTGCGACGTGGCGCCCACCGTTCTCTTCTGCATGGGACTGCCCATCCCAGACGACATGGGCGGACAGAATCTGCTCGGCCAGTAGCCAGCACTGCGCCCTGCATTAGCAGTAGTCGTAGGTTAGAAGTGGAACGACCACTCAATACTAGGAACGATTCTTGCGTTGTTGACGCAGACTGCGATACCCCATGCCTAGACGCCCTTTGATTTCTGTCGAGTTGACGCCCTGGTCTGATTTCCTTGTCCCTTGAACTAGAAATTGGACGTGTGCTGTTGTCGCCGCTCGTTTGCTGTTCGCGTCAAGTGTTTTAGTGCAGACTCCATCCACGTTGCAACCGGTCCATAGATACACCGAGTGGGATGGAATACTGCAAGGTCGAAAGCTCAACCCCTCTAGGGATCTTTGTGACAGTCACAGTTGCGCCCTTTCTAGTTGTTGCGAGTACTTCTGTTAGTTGAACAGACGGTGTCTGCCAGCCTGTTTTGTGGTGTTTCCTAGCCGGCATAACTGCGACTCCGGTGTTTCGTTTCGAGAAAGAAAGGTCGACAGCGAAGTACCCTTCTTCCAACGACACGCTAGCTACGCGACCTCCTTACGCTCTGTGGGGCAAAACAACAACGATGACTGACAAACTCGAGGCGGCGCCAACGCAACAAGAACAGTCAAATGAGAAGCTTCTCGACCTCCTCCTTCAGTTTCTGAATCTGTGGCTTCAGCTGCGAGCCTTCGTTGGCCGTGATCGAGCAGGCGATCACCGGCCGCGACACGCCGCACGCCCGACCCAGCGCTGCAACGGGAAGACGACAATGAGGGCGCAGAAGTGTGCGCAAGCCTACTGCCTTCCTGCTACACTACCGAACACGACCAAACATCGACATACACGCACACCCCATACGTTAGCAGCAAAGCGCTCGCGACGCACCGGCTTTCGACTTGACGAAGACGTGGGGACGTTCTTGTCCTCGCAGAGCAGCGGCAGGTGGAGGATGATCTCGAGGGGCTCGGCGTCGGCCGCCAGCACGATCAGCTCGGCCAACCCTCGATTCAGCGTCTTCGTCGCTACAAGGACACACGGGGAGTACATATGTACGACTCGCCCAGCAACAAAGCAAAAACGACTAGAGCGTCGGTTGCACACCGCTATCAGTGCACCCGGCGGAGAAACGATTTTGAACTTGTAAACGAACCACTCTCTGATGGGCTCAGAACAATTTTGCTCCTAAACGTACGTCCACTTCTCTACCCTGTAGAAATAGCTCACGAATACATACCTTCGTTGGCACCCTTGCGCAGCTGCTTGTAGTTGAGCGCCTGCTGCGTCAGATCTAGCAGCTTCTGCGCCAAAGGTGTGTCGGCCAGCGGGTAGGCTTTAGGGTTGACCGCTTCGTCTTCGGCCTGAACATGTGAACACATCTCTACTAATGTTCTGCTCACTACAGTACAAGCAACAAAGAGGGGTTACCATTGTAAGAAGAAATCCAACGAAACCACGTCGTACGTACGGACGTCTGCGCTTTCGTCACACTTGTTTGCATAGGTGCAGGCGGGGGGGGGGGGGGCGGGGGGGGGGGGGGGGGAACCCCCCCCCCTCTGGCCCTGGCCTCTAGTGAACTTTTCACTGATACTCCCCCCCCCCTGGCATCCAAAAAAAATTCGGAAAAAAATCAGGAAATTTCGGAAATTTTCTTGTATTTTTGGTAGTTTTTGGTCCTATTTTGTCCAAATTTTCGCCTGCGGCGCTATATTTCGTCTATTTATGCACAAATTAGCGTGTTTTTGACCAAAAGGCGATTTTTAGCGTATTTTTGGCCATTCTAAAAAGCTGTTCACTGGTCCCGGGACCCCCCCCCCCTCTCAAAATTTTTCCTTAACCAGACCTCTTGGCCTCTCGGGTGGCCTGGACCTATGCTTGTTTGCTTGCCAACTCCGAATACCAGTACCGAACAAACGAAATCTAGACTAGAATGTTGAATCCAATCGAACCTGGTGCCAGCACAACGCAAAAAGGCGCTTGTGGGGTGGTTACTGTATTGGTCACTTTCAACATCCTTTCCGACGGCCAGTTAATACCTTAATACCTTCGTACGGTGAGTTACCGTACGTCACCTGCATATCCCCAGTCTCCTATGCCCCAGTCTGTCTCCGAACACAAACGTTCTTTGTATCACATCACATGCACCTTGTACTACAATTATCTCACCAACAGTAGTACGAACACAAATGTTATCCATCGTGTACGTAGTCTGGGGAGTGAGAAAGTTAGTAGGGAAAGGATGTGCTCTGAAACGGCAATCACGCCACTCGCTCACGTCACACACCTCAGACAAAGGAACCCGAAAGGCTCGTGAGAACTTTCGAAAGCCGTCGGACGCCGACGCGCCAAACAGAGACAACAGGGCGCTGGTAGTATTACGCTGTGGTGCAGCAGCAGCAGCAGCAGGGCCGAGGATCCCGATTTCGTTTTACGCGCGCGAGATGAGGAGAAGAGGCAACATGGAGTGGGGACAGGGAGAAGACCTCCTCGTGTCCACGAGTAGATCGTGTCCACCGTGTGGTGAAAAGCGGAGATTCCCTTCTGCTTCTCAGCAGGTCTGGGCTAAGGGTCGCAGGTGGAAGGCGCAGGCGTTTTCCCGGCCGCCCCAGCTTCCACTTTTCGGCGGCGCGCCACTGGCGGCCGTCGAAGCGCCGGCCGTGCGCCAGAAGCCG
>JASAMZ010010653.1:0-20520 GCA_030248115.1 Linhomoeus sp. GSCO2_2
CCGTCTTCAGGCCATCGCCGTCTAGACGGCTTTGGCCTGGTCGATCAGGCCATGGCCGTCTTTTCGAGCAGAAGACGGCCATGGCCTGATGCGTCAGGCCATAGCCGTCTAGACGGCCGCGGCCTGATCGACCAGGCCGTGGCCGTCTTTTCCTTTCTCTGTTAGTTTCTGACATAGCATATTCCTTCCAGTTCAGGCTATGCTTAGGCTCGCCCTGCGCCCACAATGCACAAGAGTCAGTCGGCGTCGCAGTCTGGCGGGTCGAAACTTAGGCTTAACGCGACCGGTGACCGACTTCAGGGCGCGCGGAGCGCGCCCTGAAGTTGGTGGTCGCGCTAAGCCTCAGTTGAGACCCGCCAGGCGCGACGCCGGCCGAGTTTTAGTGCAAACTGTAAGTGGGGTGAACACTCCTCCATCTACTTCACCTCCTGCTTAGGCCTGCTGTGCCCCTTCCCTGCAAGCGTTTGTATCAGCTGATACTCTTAAAGACGGCTACGGCCTGGTCCATCAGGCCATGGCCGTCTTTTCGAGCAGAAGACGGCCATGGCCTGACGCATCAGGCCATCGCCGTCTAGACGGCCGCGGCCTGATCGACCAGGCCAAAGCCGTCTAGACGGCGATGGCCTGAAGACGGCCATGGCCTGCAACATATATACGGACGCTATTGTCCGTTTGTGTGTGTGTGTGTCTGTGTGTCTGTGTGTCTGTGGGTCCGGAACAACTAGACATGACGGTTAGTGCCATCCAATGGAGTCGAATGCGCTGAGTAACGCGCCGTTGTCCGTTTCTGTTGCTAATTTCCCTACTTCGAGATATTCACAATTAAAATACAAAAATGTCAAAAATGACACTTTTATTTACAAGTCGTATCGAGAAAGTTTTTGCTGAAATGGAAAGGGCATAAGACGCGATGAATTTGTGACATAGTTTCGGATTTTGGAATTCACGAAATTAGGGATATTTTCAAGGTTTTTGTCAAAATTCCCAAATTTCGACAAATTCAAACAGCTTAAATTTCAAAACTTCTTTGCACGGATGTATCGAGCATAGTCTGTCAAGTATTTAGCAAATAGTTTCCGCAATTATAATTAACGAAATTTGGGATATCTTTAAGGATTTTGTTAAAATCCTTAAATTTCGACGATTTCAAACAGCTTAAATTTCAAAATTTCTTTGCACGGGTGTGTCGAGCATAGTCTGCCAAGTATTTAGCAAATAGTTTCAGATTTTAGAATTCACGAAATTAGGGATATTTTCAAGGTTTTTGTCTTAAATCCCAAATTTCGATAAATTCAAACAGCTTAAATTTCAAAACTTCTTTGCACGGATGTATCGAGCATAGTCTGTCAAGTATTTAGCAAATAGTTTCCGTAATTATAATTAACGAAATTTAGGATATTTTTAAGGATTTTGTTAAAATCCTTAAATTTTGACGATTTCAAACAGTTTAAATTTCAAAATTTCTTTGCACGGATGTGTCGAGCATAGTCTGCCAAGTATTTAGCAAATAGTTTCAGATTTTATAATTAACGTAATTAGGGATATTTTCAAGGGTATTGTCTTAAATCCCAAATTTCGACAATTTTGAGCAGCATAATTTTCAACATCTTCGTGTGGATGTATCGGGCCCTAAGCCCAAAAGAATAGGGCGTCGTCCCATTTATACCCTTTTCAATAGGGCGTCGTCCCATTTATACCCTTTTCAATAGGGCGTCGTCTCATTTAGACGCTTTTATTGCACTGTGTGCCTGCGGCGAATCTCTCTGATCCATTTATGGATCAGTTGCCACAATTATAAGCGCAAAGTGTGCCTGCGGCGAATCTTCTGATCCATATTATGTGGATCAGGTACCACGAACAAATCCAAGACCAATTGCGGCGATACCCCACCAGATTGTCGACTAAATGTCTAGCGGCACTTCACTATCCACTGCACATTATCGCGCACACGCTCTCAAGTTTACACTGATGCCAACGTGATGCCACAGTTTTTAGACAAAGCTTGTTATATGCATCGCTACTTGTAACCCATTTATAGAAGAGCGTTTTGTTGGATATTGCTACGCACGTACATAGGGCACAGGCGTCGTTTCAGTTTCAACAGCCTGTATGCTACCATTTCGAGAATATTTTGAAAAGATTCTAAAATCTGTGGAGTACTTGGGTGGCACAGCATTACTGTTGCAAAACTGTCGCTCCAATCGGAGACAACCTTCCGATGTATCCAGCGAGTCGACTCTTGCTCCACACTGGTAGTTAAACTCATACCAGATGCTATCGTAGCACTGTAGCAGCACCTCCTTCTCTGGCCTGTTGGAAATGAGAGTGGGGAATAGAATAGACTGTGCCTAAATATTGCATCTTTAAAAGATAATAAATCGAGCATTTCGCACCATGAAGTAGGCAGAGGTGTTAATTGGTACTCCCAATTATAGTTCAGTATCAGGTACTTCTTTGACAGGTTCATTTGGGCGACTCGCACTTCTGCGCCATCATCATACCTGTGGGACAAAACAAACCAATTTACACTTAAGTACAGTAATGCGTACAGTGGCATTAATCGTAAGGAATGGTATATACAGTATGCACATTGCAATATGCCAATTGCACATTACAGTATTTGGAATGCATGCTGCAGTGGTAGGTCAGTGAGGCAGGCCTTAAGGCTACGTATGTAGCACTCTATAATAAGTCCCCAATTTGACAAACATGGTGTAGTTTTGACCGTCCAGCCAGTCTGCTTTCAGTTGCTTGACACTTCCACTGATGATTTGTATGTGGAAGAGACTCATGTCTACTTGCGGTGACAGACACTTCCTTCCAAAACCAGCTGAAATAAGCACAGTAGTGTAGCTGCACCTTAGTTGTACCGTGAAGTGGTTTTTCAAGATTTCTTGATTATTGTATTGTGTCTCAAGAACGATTTTGTTGGCAACGCAGAGATCCCTCTTGGACACGCTTGAGAATGTGTGAAACCATTTTTAATTCCTGCTGTTATTGCTCTATTAAATTAACAACAACATGTTGGATATAAAAATTAAATTTCTTCGAATCAGCTTGTGAATGAGTGTTTCGAATAATCTATCAACAGATTTTGCCAACAACAGCAACAGTTGCTCGGAACTATCGTGACTCTAATTTCTTGATATGTGTGTTGATGTTTGGTTGATTTTCAGGTTGATTATTCAATTCTAATCTTGTAGTGGTAAATTTGACATAATAGTTTCACACTGTGAAGCGCTTTGCCAAATCATTATAATCGGATTTGTGAGCAGTTTTGTCGTTGTACCACATTTTTCTAAATTGTTTTGTTACTTTTTTGTTCCTCAACCCATCTTGCTAAATTGCTTTGTTGTTGTTTTTGTTTTTGTTATTGTTTTTGCAGTCAATTTCAGGCTAATTGTTCTTGTTATTGTTAACAATTGAGGAACAATTGCACCTATATTGTTCCTGAGAAAACTTCGCGATGCTACGTGCTCTGTTAGCTTCCTTATGCTTGTGCACAAAAGACACAATTCGCAGCTGCGTCCACCAAATTCGCAACTATAAAACAGAATAGTCTGAGTAAGACAACACAGAATTGCGGCTCCAAACCATCATTTGTGCAGTTCTTTAAAGCAATTTAAGTACCTACAGCATACGCAGCTCTAGTCAGCCAAAATTTGATTGTTATTGTTTTGTTTTTGGCATGAGAGGAACAATTTGTTATTCTCTCTAAATAGTTAACAATTTAATGGTGCAAATTGCTAGGTACACACAATCTGTTGTCCCCAAGTACAACAACAAGACTGCGTGTAAACAACCATTCTCAGTATTACTGCTACTACTACAGTAATCAGAAATACTTGCTTACCCGGTAGCATCTGAATGGAACTGCACTTCTTTTTGGCACCAGTAGTTGGATGCACTCTCCAAGCTTTAGTGATGACCTAGTAACAACCAAGCCCAGTTTTGGAAAGTCCATGTTATTGGATTGACTGACACTACGCAATGCGTAAGCTCATTGCAAGAGAGCAAACCATTTGCAGCGCTTTTGAAAATACGTTGCTTCATGAGCTCCTCGTGTCATGAGCATTTTCTGCTCCGCTGTGGTGTAACTCAACATCAACTAATTAGAGTGTGGAAAACGCTTACCTCAGTGGAGCCCGTAAAGTAAGTGTCTTTGTAACAGCGCGCCTCGCACTTTCCCTGAAATGGTCCCACATCCACATGCAATGACAACATGATGCAAAAAAATACTTCCATAAAGAAGTTATTTCGGCTAAGGATTTGGCTAAGGCTAAGGTTGTTTTGGCTAAGGCTTCAGGCATGATTTGTTTTTGTTGGCATGGATATTCTGAGCATTCTGATGGCTATTTAAATATATCTTCAGTGCAATGCTCAAATTAGACTGGCCGAATGCCAACAAGCTTATGTGTGAAAAGTTCAACTTACGGTACACATAGTGTCGGTCAAATCTTGGTGAGCAGTAGAGTGAACTTTGTTCACGTTATTGACCGTATCTAGTGAAGGTTCTCTTGAGAACGTGTACTATAAACCAAGTGCTGCTATTCCCATGATACGATTATCATACAGCTGGTCTAAGTGATCAGTGATATCGCCACATTCGCTGTCTGGCATCGGCATGATAGGACGCCATTCATCAGAAGTTTCGATATCTGTGAACTGTGAATACCACAACCAACAAAAAAACTTGCCAACTATTGCAGTGCAGTCATTCTTTATCTGGAATTCCTTTCGAGTGCAACCTTTCTATTCGGCGTTTATATTCGTCAATGAATGCCATTCTATTTTTATCAATTTACGGAATTTTTATAATAATCGCGTCTTTCTAATTAATTCCTCATTTGCAGATTTTTGTTGTGTTGCAAATTATCCTCGGTCTACGCTCTTTCAATTTCTGAAGAAATTTTGCCACTAACTCATCAGGTGAAAAAGTCGACATTTCATGTGTTGTTTGTAACTATATTTTAAAATTGCAACTTTCCAAATACTGTATGACTACTGTAAATCTTTCAATAAGTGATCCCCCCTCGAATAAGCGCCCCCTCCTCCCTCCAATAAGCGCCCCTCCTAGAGGAAGGTTGAGAAGATATGCGCCCCCCCCCCTCCAATGCGCGCCTACCTTTGGTAAGTGCTGGCAGTACTAACCGTAATACACGCTTTGTGACGATTTCTAGCACTAGATAGGGCTATCTATGATAATTTACCAACTAATTGTAGGTATTATGATCAAAAGCGCAGCAGTTTCAGTCTAAAATTGGTCCAAATATACACGAAAATGTGAGAATAATTGAAAATTTTGGGGAACTTTTGACACTCTCTAAGGGTCGAGTTAATAAGCGCCCCCTTCGAATAGACGCCCCCTCCAATAAGCGCCCCTCATAAAGGTACCGTAAATCCTCCAATAAGCGCCCCCCCTCGAATAAGCGCCCCCCCCCCCTCCAATAAGCGCCCCCCCTAGAGGGAAGTTGAAACAAGCTGTGTGTGTAAAAAGTTCAACCTATACTTTGTGTCTGTCAAATTTTGGTGAACAGCATAGTGAACTTTGTACGCATCGTTAGCCGCATCTGGAGAAAGTGTCTTGAGAATGTGTACCTTAATGCCAAGTGCAGCTATCCCCACGATACGGTTGTCTGTACAGCTGATCTAAAGCTCAGTGATATCGCCGCGTTCGCTATATGTTATCGGCATGATACGACGCCGTTTATCTGATGTTTCCTACCTGTGTGAAAACGTCACATCCAACAAAAAAACTTGCCAAAAGTTTGGTGCGAGCGAATTCCTGTTTTCAGCATACGCATTTCTGTTTCCGAGTGCACATTCATCAATAAACAGCTGTTCTGGCCATCAGGCGAAAACCTCGATTTTGAAATTTTCTTAAATTTTAATTCTAAATATCTCGAAATTGGAATTTAACAAAACTGTAGAACTATGTCACAAATTCTTATTGGCATACGGCCTTACCATTTCTGCGTTCAAATTCGTCAAAAAACGACGTTCTATTTTGTTGATTTATGGATTTTTGAAAAATAATCACGTATTTCTATTAAATTCCACATTTGCAAAAAATTTCTCTTGCGTACAGATTATCCGCAGTCTATACTCTTTCCATTTCTGAAGAAATTTCGCCGCTGCATCATCAGGTGAAAAAGTCGATTTTCGACATTTTCATATTTTGATTGAAAATATCTCGAAATTGCAATTTTGGAAAACTTCAAAACTATGTCACAAATTCTTATCGGCATACGACCTTTCCATTTCTGCATTCACATTCGTCATTAAATGACTTTGTATTTTAGTCAATTTATGCAATTTTGACAAATAATCGCGTATTTCTATTAAATTCCACATCTGTAAAAAATTTCTTTTGTGTTACAAATTATCCGCGGTCCATGCTCCTTCCATTTCTGAAGAAATTTCGCGGCTAGCGCGTCAGACAAAAAAGTCGATTTTCGACATTTTCGAATTTTAATTGCAAATATCTCGAAAATGCGAAATTAGCAACAGAAACGGACATCGGATCCGTACTCAGCGACATCGACTCTACTTGACCACATATGCCACATATCTTACTTCGGTGCCACGGACAGACAGACACACAGACAGACACACAGACAGACAGACACACAGACAGACATTGTCATCCGTATATATACACCTCGCCGCGCTGAGGCGCGGCGAAAAAATAAGCGCCCCCCCTCCAATAAGCGCCCACCTTTTGTTAGTACTAGCACTATCATACGTGCTCTGTGACCATTCCTAACACAAGTTTTGGCTACATGTGACAGCACTACTACTAATTGTAGGTATTCTGATCGAAAGCTATACAATTTCAGTCTGAAATTTATGCAGATGTGCGCAAAAATGTGTCAACAATGGAGAATTTTGGTGAAATTTTGGCACTCCTGAGTGGTCGAGTTAATAAGCGCCCCCCCCCGCGAATAAGCGCCCCCCCCCTCCAATACGCGCCCTCCCCCCCTAGAGGTAGGTTGAAAAAATAAGCGCCCAGGGCGCTTATTGGAGGATTTACGGTAGGTTGAAACAAGCTGTGTGTGTAAAAAGTTCAACCTATGTATACTTTGTGTCTGTCAAATTTCGGTGAACAGTATAGTGAACTTTGTACACATCGTTGGCCGCATCTGGAGAAGGTGCCTTGAGAATGTGTACCTTAATGCCAAGTGCACCTATCCCCACGATACGGTTGTCTCTGTACAGCTGATCTGAAGCTCAGTGATATCGCCGCGTTCGCTATATGTTATCGGCATGATACGACGCCGTTTATCTGATGATTCCTACCTGTGTGAAAACGTCACATCCAACAAAAAACTTGCCAACAGTTTGGTGCGAGCGAATTCCTGTTTTCAGCATACGCATTTCTGTTTCCGAGAGCACATCTATCAACAAACAGCTGTTCTGGCCATCAGACGAAAATCTCCATTTTGAAAATTTCTTAAATTTTTATTCTAAATATCTCGAAATTGGAATTTTCTTATTGGCATACGGCCTTATCATTTCTGCGTTCAAATTCGTCAAAAACGACGTTCTATTTTGTTGTTTTATGGAATTTTGAAAAATAATCACATATTTCTATTAAATTCCACATTTGCAAAAAACTTCTCCTGCGTTACAAATTGTCCGCAGTCTATACTCTTTCCATTTCTGAAGAAATTTCTTCGGTCGAAATTAGGTGAAAAAGTCGATAAAATATCCATTTCTGCATCACATTTGCCACTAAATGACTTTGTATTTTAGTCAGTTTATGCAATTTTGACAAATAATCGCGTATTTCTATTAAATTCCACATCTGCAAAAAATTCTTTTGTGTTACAAATTATCCGCGGTCCATGCTCCTTCCATTTCTGAAGAAATTTCGCGGCTAGTGCATCAGACGAAAAAGTCAATTTTCGACATTTTTAAATTTTAATTGCGAATATCTCGAAAATACGAAATTAGCAACAGAAACGGACATCGGATCCGTACTCAGCGACCTCGAGTCTACTTGACCACATATGTCACACATTTCACTTAGGTGCCACGGACGGACACACACACGGACAGACAGACAGACAGACAGACAGACAGACAGACAGACAGACAGACAGACAGACAGACAGACAGACAGACAGACAGACAGACAGACAGACAGACATTGTCATCCGTACGCTGGGCACGAAGTCAGGAACGCTCGAGACGCCCTTCTTGCGCGAGCAGCTGCTCAGAGTGAAGGGAAAAGCGGCATCCTTCGAAGTGCCCGACAAAGTCGTCACTGTGGTGCAGGCTATGAGAGCAGAGACTTACTATTCGTCTAATCGTCCATCGTCTAATGCACCTCAAAGTGTCCCTGTTGGGGAACAATCTGTGCTGCGGTACAAATGCCACTCTGAGAAAAGTTGTAGCAATCATGAGGAGACAAGATAAAGTGATCAGTGACTTCGTCAGTGCAGCGGATGCCTATTGTGCTTTACTAAAGTCGCTGAAGATGCGCGATAGACGACAGGAAAGCCGCCCATTGTTATAAGGGTACCATTGTTATAAGAAGAGGCTGCACGCGATGGCCCTGCATGTAAGGAGGTTGGGGGGGGGGGGGGGGAGGTTGTGAGATGGCGGCCGCCGCTCGGTGGGTGGGCGGGCGGTCAGCCGCGGCGTCTGGCGGGGGGATGGGCATTTGCACCACCGCCCGGCCTTTGTGCAAAGGAGCAGAATTTGCACAACCGCCTGTTTGCACAACCGCCTACGACATATACACCTCGCCGCGCCTCAGCGCGGCGAAAAATAAGGGCCCAGGACGCTTATTGGAGGATTTACAGTATGTCACACATTCTCATTGGCATACGACCTTTCCATTTCTGCATTCACATTCGATAAGTTTTTTCAGTTTCGATGAATGGTGGAACAAATGATCAGTGAATTAAGAGCTATCCATAGAGCTCGAGAGCGTCAATCTACTACACAAGGTGAACGAGTTAGAGCCGTTTCACATTCTTGGACTGTAATTAGAGCGATTTTAGTGACAATACTCGTAAATGATGGTGCGTGTTTGCGCAGTTGAAAGAATTTTTGCTGCCGCATGAAAGGGCAGGTTGAGATCTAACCGCTCGAGATCGAGATTGTCGCTCTAGACGTAAGAGAAGCGAGCTAGAACCGATTTGCGTTCTGGACCTTCGGGTTACTGTAACTCGCAAAATTTAAATTTTATAGTCTCGACCATAAAAAGGAGCAACGATCAGTGAGTCGGGCTATCTATCCTATCCGCATACGTGTAAGCGCCAGCCGGCCAGGGGGGGGGGGGTCGGGGGGGGGGGGGGGGGTATAGGACCCCCTCAGGGGGGGGGGGGGGGTCTGAGGCCCCTGGAGGGGGGGTCAAATGACCTAAAAATTCTGCCAAAAAAGTACCAAAAAATGAGAAAATTTTGCAAAAATAGACCAAAAAGTGCCAAAAATCGCTTAATTTTGATCAAAAACGTCCAAAATATAGCGCTGCAGTCGAAAATTTTGCTATTTTTGAGCGCCGCAGGCGAAATTTTTGCCATTTTTAAGCGCCGCAGGCGAAAATTTTTGAAATTCTAGGGGGGGGGGTCTTTTGGGGAAGGGTGGGAGGGGGGTACCTGGGGGGGGGGGGTATGGGGGGGGGTACACTTTCGGCTATGGGGGGGGGGGGGGGTAACCCCCCCCCCCACACCCCCCCCCCCGGTTACACGTATGCCTATCCGTTGATCCCAAGATCGTCTCTCTACGTCTATCCAATGCCGAGATCCGAGACCGTTATAAATGGACGGATGGATGGACGCACGCATGCAGTGCTCTCGTAGTCGTAGGGCGCCACCCAGCTGAGGCCGGGCGAAAAAATGACGTTCTGTTTTGCCAATACATTAAATTTTGACAAATAATCGCGTATTTCTATTGAATTTCACATTTGCAGAAAATTCTTTATGTTAAAAACTTTTCCGCCGTCTATGCTATTTAAATTTCTGAAGCAATTTTGCCACTAGCTAGTCGATTTTTGGCATTTTCATATTGTAATTCTAAACATCTTGAAAAAGCAAAATTACCAACAGAAACGGACGTCGAATCTGTACTCAGCGACGTCGACTCTAGTTATTCTACCTCGGTGAAATGGGCGGGCAGACAGACAGACACACAAACATTGTCATTTGTAATATACACCTCACCGCATTGGCGCGCGGCGAAAAAAGCGCAAAAGTAACGTGACAACAAAGTTGGTGCGCTATGTTGCGTCCCAACAGAAAGTCTAAACACAACAGAAACTGCGCGACATACTACTCGCCTGACAGTTGAACGCGGCCAAATCTATGTCTGTAGACCCGCCGGTGCAGGCTGTCAAGTCGGCGCAAGTACACTTGTGGTCATTGTCCGACACCACCGTGCAACTCGATGAGGTTTCATAGGTGTTGCACGCCTTGAGTTCCACTCGTCGACTGGAGGTGGAATAGTAGTACTGGAGTGTGACACAGTCTCTGAGATGGTCTGAAGAGCGGTGGGAACCAAGTTAGAAAGTTACATACCAGGTTCGTCAAATTGTACATAATATAACAACACAACAGTTGGTATTGTGGCTTCTTTGGAGCACTTACTCGTCCTCATTATTTGGGACAGCCATCGATGTGGCTTTTGTTGGTCAGGAATCGCTAGTGACGAAATAGTATACGTTGTTGTTGCAAAGTTTAGAGCCGACGAGAACTACATGGAATTATGCAAAATTTTTGGCCAAGCCCCATTTGAACGATTTGAGAATTTTTTGAGAACGACTGTGATTGCCATACAGCAAACCTTCTTTACGAGCCAACCGGTCATGCAGTCACCAATATTTTGGAATATACAGATCATGAAAATTTGTGAAAATTTGTGAACCACAGGGCAAAATTAAGGATTCCATTTAAAATCAATTGGAACGATGTTATTTGTACACACCACAGGCTTGCGAATTACGTTTCAATCAGCTAATGAATTTTAAAGCTTTGATGACTGCATCCTATCATTCAAATTACCAGATACCTTCTGTGGCCTTGCCTCCTTCACAATGCAATATCGGACCGAGCAGATAAATGATCGCCGCAGCGTTCCGCCACAACATTGTCACACTTTCTGTTGAAACTTCGACGTGCTGGCGTTTCCGCGATGCCAGCTTTGGTGTTGGTCTACACGCACGTGGGACACTGATGCGGTAGACTACAAGTGGTTTGTTGACAGACATGCAAGAACCAGTACGCACATGCGTATAGCTAGCCGCAGGGTTTTTTTTCGTCCGAGATCTAGGCGTATGGCGTACGCCTAGCCAAAAATTTTAGGCGTATTTTCCAAAATTTTGCCGTGTACGCAAAATTACAGCGAAAAATAAGTCCAAAAACGTAACCAAATTAACCGAAATATCGCAATCTGCTTAAATGAGGGTAAAATCAACAAAAAATCTTCACGGATCGGTTCAAAAGCTTATTTTGAGCCTGAAATGAACCAAAATTGTTCAAAATGGCGCCGCAGGCGAAATTTTTTTCCAAAATAGATTTCATCTGCTGAAAAGTCTTCTATGGTAGACTTCCAGAGCTGAATTTCTAGGCGTAAAAGTTTACGCCTAGTCAAAATTTCTAGGCGTATTCCAGAAATT
The DNA here is from genome assembly GCA_030248115.1 of Linhomoeus sp. GSCO2_2. Taxonomy (NCBI): domain Eukaryota; kingdom Metazoa; phylum Nematoda; class Chromadorea; order Monhysterida; family Linhomoeidae; genus Linhomoeus; species Linhomoeus sp. GSCO2_2. Next base: position 11,624 of record JASAMZ010010653.1, read on the forward strand.
TTGGGCGTAAATACACCCAATATTACGCAAAAAAACCCAGTAGCTAGGTACCGCATAACGTCAACTCTGTGAAATCATTTCCCCAACGAAGGACCTAGCAAAACACGAGAAACACTAGCAGAACGCAAATTAACTGTCAATGTCAAGTCGACACAAGTGCCTTATCACTTTGTCAGAACTCGTCATCTTGGCAAGCGCAACTACATAACAATTTTACAAACCTTTCCTCGCACGCTGTGCAACAAAACCGCAGCAATGGCTCAGTCTATCCACAACTGCCCGTTAGACTAGATTGGTCTCATCCTAAGCTAGATTCGTCTTGGACACAGACGTGTATTCTTGCCGCATTGACACGCCGTCTGAAATGATCAGTCTGCATTATGCGTGTTGCAATATGTACTTAACCAACTACTAAATTCGGCATCGGCAACAGTTGCTGAATAACTTGTCCTTCTTTCCACCAATTTCTTCTTTCGATAATCGCACGCTAAATTCAGAACGCAAGCTAGCCACTTGCACGCTTATAAATACACGCCTATCTTTTCCCCGGCTGTAATTGGCGCGTATATCCCAGGTCATCATATCGCTGCAGCCTATCGGCAGCCGCTGTTGAGTATCTCAGTCTGCATTTCACCATCCGTGAACTGGCCCAGGAAATTCTTGATGTGCTTCCCTTCGCAAATGGTACTGGATAGGCCTTCGTTGGTCCACCACTTTGGGTTCTCCTCGATCGAGACGCGACCTCTCTCAAAGATCTAAGGCAAAACAAGCTTTGTGTAGAAACTCTCGCAACACGTTGGCATCAGTGTAAACTTGAGAGTGTGCACTGAATAGTGGAGTACCGCTAGACATATAGTCAACAATCTGGGAGGGTATCGCCGCAATTGGTCTAGGAAGGAATTCGTTCGTGGTACCTAATCCACGAATGGAACAGAAGATTCGCCGATGTACCACATTTTCTTGGTGCCATGTTGAAGAATTATACCCTCGATGTTGTGTGACATGTGACATGCTCATGTAGAGCCAATGGTGTGATGCGTGAGGAGAGAGGGGGAGGGACTCTAACTACACAAAACCGGAACCTTGGCACAATCCCAGCAGAAAAACAAAAGTCGAAGCGGGTGAGGTATCAGAAGTGACTTGTTTGCAGGTGTGACCGCCTGGGGTGAGTGGGAGGCCTGGCGCCCAATATAGAATTTTGGATTCGAGAGGCGGACTTTTGATGGTGAAGTTAGTTGAAATTGCGCGTGCACCGTTCGTCGCAGCTTACTGAGGTCTCGCCCTCGTCCGTTCTCATGAAAGCGACCCATAGTTTGTACGGATACTGCCCTATGGCAACGACGGGCTTGCTCGCGTCTTGCTCCTTGCACAGGTTGGTCAAGTAGTTTCCCTGACACCTGAACATCAACAGTGTACTGCTGCTGGCCATAAGCATGGACAGGGGCGGTTTTTTCGCTCGGCCTCAGCCGAGCGAACCCTATCAAGAGCTCGGCGTGCGTGCGTGCGTACGTGCGTACGTGCGTACGTGCGTACGTCACGCTCGCTTCGGGCTTAATAACTCTCTCGTCCGACGTCGTAGGGTGGAGTTTGAGATATCGTCGGGTAGCCTGCGGACTCCTCTCGCCATCTGAGTGTTCAAAACTAAAATAAGTTTTCTAATTCGCGCGCTACAGTATCCCAAAGTGGGGTCCATTTTAAGACAAAAGTTGATCGAACCTAGTCAAATCGCATATCAAAGTGAAGCGCTCGAGCTCCTGAGCACGAATCCGACAACAAAAAGTTTCAAAAGTTTAAACAGAGAGCTACAGTAACCAAAACGCGTCGAAAACTGAAAACTACATGCTTGCTTCAGGCTTAATAACTCGCTTGTCTGACGTCGCTGAGTTGAGTTCGACACATCGACGGGTAGCCCTCGGACTCCTCTCGCGAACTATGACGTCGAAATAACAACAAGTTTTAAAAATTGCGCGCTACAGTATCCCAAAGTAAGGTCCGCGAAAAGTCAAAACTTTATCGAACCTAGTCGAATCGCATATCAAAATGAAGCGATCGACCTCCTGAGCACGAATCCGACAACAAAAAGTTTCATAAGTTGAAACAGAGGGCTGCAGTAACCAAAACGCGATCAATACTGCAGACTTTGGTTTGTTATATGTTGTCACTGGTGCGTTGCAGAGCAACGGTCTTGACATCACTGAAGAGCTCATTGCAAGCCAACATCAAATCAAGCTCACAATTAACCTTAGTTTTGTGTTAGATTCCAGTGTCTTTTTTTAAATTCAGTCTGAAAAGATGATTTTGTTAGTGTAAAGAATTAAACCCGAGCGATACCAATGTTGCGTAGCAAGACCACTCCAAAAAGTGTAGTCGCGAGGAGAGTCAAAGACGCTGCACGAAACCGGAAAGGGCCTTGCTACAATCTCAGTAAAAATTCAAAGCTCAAAACCACTCCGCTTTTTAAAAGAGACTTGTTCACACGAATTAGCGTCTCTTTCAACTTACGCAGGCAATACTCCAATCATGGTGACCAACGGACACTCATTTACTCAACTCAAAATATACGATCTGCGTAACCACCGCCTCCACTCTGGACCCTCACCTGCTATGCTTCATGAGTTTCACGTTCGGTTGTGCAAAACACATACCAGGTTTTTTCGCTCGGCCTCAGCCGAGCGAACCCTATCAAGAGCTCGGCGTGCGTACGTGCGTACGTACGTGCGTACGTGCGTACGTGCGTACGTCACGCTCGCTTCGGGCTTAATAACTCGCTCGTCCGACGTCGTAGGGTGGAGTTTGAGATATCGTCGAGTAGCCTGCGGACTCCTCTCGCCATCTTGGTGTTCAAAACTGAAATAAGTTTTCAAACTCGCGCGCTACAGTATGCCAAAGTGGGGTCCATTTTAAGACAAAAGTTGACCGAACCTAGTCAAATCGCATATCAAAGTGAAGCGCTCGAGCTCCTGAGCACGAATCCGACAACAAAAAGTTTCAAAAGTTTAAACAGAGAGCTACAGTAACCAAAACGCGTCGAAAACTGGAAACGACACGCTTGCTTCGGGCTTAATAACTCGCTTGTCTGACGTCGCTGGGTTGAGGTCGACACATCGACGGGTAGCCCTCGGACTACTCTCGCGAACTGTGACGTCGAAATAATAACAAGTTTTAAAAATTGCGCGCTACAGTATCCTGAAGTAATGTCCGCAAAAAGTCAAAACTTTATAGAACCTAGTCGAATCGCATATCAAAATGAAGCGCTCGACCTCCTGAGCAAGAATCCGACAACAAAAAGTTTCAAAACGTCAATGAGAGGGCTACAGTAACCAAAACGCGAGAAAACTGCAGATTTTGGTTTGTTATATGTTGGCACTCGTGCGTTGCAGAGCGGCGGTCTTGACATCTCTGACGAGCTCACTGCAAGCCAACATCAAATCATGCTCACAATTAACCTGTAGTTTTGCGCTAGATTCCAGTGCCTTTTTTTAAAATTTAGTCTGAAAAGATGATTTTCTTGGTGTAAAGAATTAAACCCGAGCGATACCAATGTTGCGTAGCAAGACCACTCCAAAAAGTGTAGTCGCGAGGAGAGTCCAAGACGCTGCACGAAACCGGAAAGGGCCTTGCTACAATCTCAGTAAAAATTCAAAGCTCAAAACCACTCCGCTTTTTAAAAGAGACTTGTTCCGTAAATAAGCCCTTCCGAGAATAAGCCCCATGGGGCATGTTTTAAATTTTCTTTCCGAGAGTAAGCCCTTGGGGCTTATTTTCGGGGACAAACTTGACAGCACATATCCGTTAATTATCATAGATAACGACGCATTTTGTACTCAAGATGCACGTATTGTGCTGCGATTTCTGCTGTTTTTAATATGAATCATAAAATTTTGTTAGTGAAGTGATTATTTAAGCACACCAAACTTTCATTTTGGCATTGTGTATGCCACAAAATACAAGAAAGGTAACACGCAAGCAGCAGATTCGTCCGCAAGCAGTAGAATTGGAGGTTTCCATTTATTAGTCCCGGGCTCATTTTCGGGTAAATATAAGGTCGGGACAAGTGCAGAGTCCGAATTTAAGCCCCCAGGCTTATTTGCGGAAAAACCCGGTACAGGGCCACTGCCACAACACTTACAGACGATTGAAAGCTCTTTCCTTGGGCGTTGACCCTTTGGTAGGCTCTAGACGAACCGCATGGTACCGTATCTCTCGGTCGCCCTCGTAAGGAGGGGAAAATTTGCCTACGTATTTCATTCGATACGTCTTTCTGAGACGAATGACTGAAAGATAAACGCACGTATAGGCGCGAGAATGCTCCTAGATACCGTAAATCATCCAATAAGCGCCCTGGGCGCTTATTCTCTCAACCTACCTCTAGGAGAGGTGCTTATTGGAGGGGGGGCGCTCATTGGAGAGGGGAGGGCGCTTATTCGAGGGGGCGCTTATTAACTCGACTCCTCGGGAGTGCCAAAATTTTACCAAAATTCCCCGTTGTTATTACATTTTTGTGGACATCTACATAGATTTTAGACTGAAACTGTATAGCTTTTGACCAGGACATCTGCAATTAGCAGTACTGCTGCCATAAGTATCCCAATCTTGTGTTAGGAATGGTCACAGACCACACATGGTAGTGCTAGTGCTACTGGTACTAACAAAAGGTGGGCGCTTATTGGAGGGGTGGGGCGCTTATTTTTTCGCCGCGTCTCAGCGCGGCGAGGTGTATATGTTACCGGGACTACCCGGATCCAGTGAAAACCCGGATATCCGGGTTTTCACTGACGGGTTAGTGAAAACCCGGATATGCGGGATTTCGTGGGAGAATCGTGAAAATCATGATAGCTGTGTTTTCACTAATCTTTTCGAAGAAATAGCGTAGAAATCAAGGCTTCTATAGTTTTCAACACTGCTGGTTTTTGAATGACAAATCGCGCTGTTTGTTGCGCGAAACAAGCGCCGTGGAGTGCGAAACGTGCGATCTCATGCAACACCTTTTGCCGAGCCGCCTCTTTCACAATGCCAAATGTTTGCGGCCAATTGGCACGTCTGGCTTCAACAGGCGGCTAAGTATACGGGGAATGTGCATCCCGCTTACTGTTTGCGCGCGACTGAAAGTTGTCGCAAGCGTTAGTACGGAGGGAGGGGCACAGCCGGCCTAAGCAGGAGGTGAAGTATATGGAGGAGTGTTTATCTCACTTACAGTTCGCACTAAAACTCTGCCGACGTCGCGCCTGGCGGGTCTCAACTGAGGCTCGGTGCCACGGACGGACAGACAGACAGACAGACAGACAAGGTGAGTTCTGAACGAGTCCACCCCTTTTACTGAATGAGTCCACCCCAAAATTCTGAATGAGTCCACCCCAAATTCTGAATGAGTCCACCCCAAATTCTGAATGAGTCCACCCCAATTCTGACCAGGCGCGCCAAGTAGCGATGCTCCCCCCCCCCCCCCCCACAACACCACATTCCCCACCTTCTCCGCCCCCCCCCCCTCCCCCCCCCCTTGCAGAGAATTAGCAGCCGCATTAGTGTGACTGTCATCAATGTAGCGCCAACGCGCCATTGTGTCGCATTTGCTAGCAGGAAAGGGGCACAGCCGGCCTGAGCAGGCGGTGAAGTGGATGGAGGAGTGTTCACCCCACCCACTGTTTGCACTAAAACTCGGCCGGCGTCGCGCCTGGCGGGTCTCAGCTGAGGCTTAGCGCGACCACCAACTTCAGGGCGCGCTTCGCGCGCCCTGAAGTCGGTCACCGGTCGCGTTAAGCCGAAGCTTCGACCCGCCAGACTGCGACGCCGGCTGACTCTTGTGGATTGTGGGCGCAGGGCGAGCCTAAGCATAGCCTGATTTGAAAGGAACCAAACGGCCTACAGGTAATGGAAATATAGTTCTAAAAGCAGTGTAATGCGCGATTTTGAGCATATCGGAGAATTATCCGGGTTTTCCCTAACCTATCAGTAAAAACCCAGATATCCGGGTTTTCACTAACTCAGAGGTGAAAACCCAGATATCCGGGTTTTCACTAACCAACTCAGTGAAAACCCGGATATCCGAGTTTTCACTGAAGACGGGTTCTCCCGGTCACATATGTATATGTTGCATCCACTTTCCGCAATCCAGCCAGACTGCGCAATATTGCGTGATCTGGAGGAGTATCCTCCAGACTACGCAATATGGCGCCTTCTGGAGGGCGGCAACTTCAAACCGCGCAATCCTCGTGGCCGAGGGGGCACGGCAGGCCTTAGAAGGAGGTCAAGCAGATGGAGGAGTCTTCAATCAACTTACAGTTGACACTAAAACTCTGTCGACGTCGCGTCTGGCGGGTCTCAGGTGAGGCTTAGCGCGACCACCTACTTCAGGGCGCGCTCCGCGACCCGCCAGACTGCGACGCCGGCTGAATCTTGTGATCCGTCTCTGGGCACAAGGGGAGCCTAAGCATAGCCTGATATGGAAGGAAACAACTTCTTTGTTAAATAATTAAACGCAAAAGCATAAAAATTCGACGTTCTAGAAGCCGATTGCACGTTTTGGAGGGGTTGCCTTCAAGACCGCACAATATTGCGCAGTTTGGAGAGAACCCCTCCAGATCGTGCAATATTGCACATTCTGGAGGATTGCGCCATTCGGATGCGACATACATACGTGTGTCTGTGTGTCTGCGTGTGCTTATGCGGACAAGTAGAGTAAGATATGTGGCATATGCGGACAAGTAGAGTCAATGTCGCTGAGTGCGGATCCGATGTCCGCTTCTGTTGCTAATTTCGCAATTTTGAGACACTCGCAATTAGAATACAAAAATATCGAAAACCAACTTTTTCGTCTGATGAGCTAGAGATGAAATTTCTTCAGCAATGGCAAGGGCATAGAACGCGGATAATCTGTAGATTAAAAGAAAATTTTTTGCACATTTGGAATTTGATACAAATACGCGGAAATTTGTCAAAATTTCATAAACTGGCAAAAAATGGAGCGCCATTTATGGACGAATGTAAATGTAGGAATGGAAAGGCCGTACGTCAGTAAGATTACGTGACACATCCTTCCAGTTGTAAATAGTTGCAATTTCGAGATATTTGGAATCAAAGTTGCAAAAATGCCAAAACCGACATTTTGGCTTGATGCGAAATTTCTTCAGAAATGGCTAGGGCATAGACTACGGATGATTGGCAACACAAGCGAATTTTTTTGCAAACGTAAAATTCAATAGAAAAATTTTTTTATCTGTCAGGACTCCACAAATTGCCAAAACTGTTCTTTATTGATGTGTGGGAATGCAGAAATATCAAGGTGGTAGTACGTCAAAAGGGATTCCTGATAATGAACGACTGCGTCAAATATTTGGCAAGTTTTATTGTTCGGTGTGGCGTATTCACACAGGTAGAAAAGTTCAGATGAACGGCGTCGTATCATGGCGGTAACGTATAGCAAACGCGGCGATATCACTGATCACTTAGATCAGCTGTGTGATAACAAACCGTATCGTGTGAATAGGTGCACTCGGTCTACAGTACACGTTCTCAACAGGCTTTCTCCAGATACGGCCAATGGGATAAATGAAGTTGTCTATACTGTTCACCAAGATTTGACAGACACGAAGTATAGGTTGAACTTTTCACACACACAGCTTGTTCAACCTCCCTCTAGGAGGGGCGCTTATTCGAGGGGGTGGGGGGCGCTTATTGGAGGATTTACGGTACTTGTAACTGTTTCCAATCAGCCTGCTTGAACTACTTGCTGGGAATGTGGTGGGAGGGGTACCTTAGATTTATGGGACGCACACACAAACAAGCGTCCGCGGTTTCTTTGAAGTTTTATGTCTCAGCTTCTTGCGAATTAGTTGAATTAGTTTTGAAGTGAGTGTAGCCGACATTTCTGTTTCACGAGAATTTTATGAGAATCGTCGCTCAAAACAATCAGTAGGAATTGTGCAACAAGCTGCACGCCGATCGGTTGCAAGAGGCAGTTACTGAAAGATACAAGTCAATGCAGAAGATGTCTCTCAATGCCAGCTCTGCTCCACTGCTCTTAGTTGTGTAGACTGCAAAAGTTTGTCTAACAATATCTAGTTCTCGTATGGTGTCGCCCGGTGCTGCAGGCTGTACTGACGCCGCGTCAACTTACCAGTTAGATAGATTGACGCGCGTCAATGTACCCGAGCTTATCGCGGGGTGGTTGATCGTACTCAGACGCCTGCACGCGGAGGGCCGCGAAATAAGGTCGGGTGGCTGCGCCCGGGCGAAACAAGCTGTGTGTGTAGAAAGTTCAACCTATGCTTTGTGTCTCTCAAGTCTTGGTCAACAGTATAGTGAACCTCATGCGCATTTTTTGTCGCATCTGGAGAAGTATCTTGAGAATGTGTGCTCTATCTTTGACATTTTGTACTTTAATTGTGAATATCTCGAAATTTCAATCTTCTAAACTGTGAAATATGTCATAAATACTAATTGGGACATGACCCTTGCATTTCTGCACTAGGTACCATTCGTCAATAAACGGCGTTCTTTTTTTTGTCAATTTGTGGAATTTTCGCAAATAATTGCTTACCATGGTATTTCTATTGCATTTTTGCAATTTGCAATAACTTCTTTTGTGCTGCAAATTTCTGCGGTCTATGCCCGTGCCATTTCTGAAGAAATTTTATCTCTAGCTCATCAGACGAAAAAGTTATTTTTGACATTTTTGAAATTTGATAGCGAATTTCTCGAAAATGCAAAGTAGCAACAGAAACGGGCATCGGATCGGATTCGTACTCAGCGACCTCGACTCTACTCGACCAAATATGTCACACACCACGAACTGACTGGCGCACATACAGACATTGTCATCCGAATATTCTATACACCTCGCCACGCTGAGGCGTGCCGAAGCAAGCTCCAATATTAAAAAGTTGAGTTTGAGGGGAGAC
>JASAMZ010010654.1:0-27500 GCA_030248115.1 Linhomoeus sp. GSCO2_2
CTAAATCAAATTAAATTAAGTTAATTAAATTAGATTAGTATAATCCATGATTTAATTTAACGATATTAAAGTGTAATAGACCAAAAAGGTAGAAATATAAGCGAAGGATGCACAATCAGAGCACAAACAAGGTAAACAAACTTGAAGTGAAATTACAGTAAGCAAAGAAAGCAAATCGCCTGCGATTTCGGCGTCATTCCAACCTGCAGATCAAGGACAAGAGTCTGAGCACCAAGGAACAGATCCAGAAGTACTGGGACGACAATATCGCCGGAGGCGACGACGCCATCGAAGAGGCAGAATTCAAGAAGCTCGTAGATATGACCAACGGTGGTGGGGCCGCCCTGCTGCCCTCCCTCCTGCTAACGTTGGTCGCCGTCCTGCTGGCCGCGCGCAACTTTTAGACGCGGATGGAGATACGGTAGATATGAAGTTTGAACCTCTAGTGTCCACTATTTGTGATCTGCATTCGATGGTTGGTTGTTGTTCTGTGAATTGTAGGTAGGCAATGATTCATATCGTTCGACGTTCTGTTCACTCGCCGGCACGTATAACTTGCTTGTTACCCCCGGGAACTTAATGTGTGTTGAGTGTGCCATTGTGACGTGTGCGTGGGTGTGCGCGTGCGTGCGTGCGTTGTGCGTGTGCGTTTCATGTGCGTGGACAATCGTTGTATCTGCGTTTGACACTAACACTCTATTTGTTTGGGTATCACGCCCTGATATTTGGGTACTCAAATCGATAAATAAGACACTACAGATGCACGTACATATGTACAAGTATGGTTAGATTGTGCAGTGAGTAGTGTATTACGTCCCAGTGAGTAGTGCGCCATACAGCGAGATTAGGCACCAAACAGAGCTCTGATTGGCTGCTCTATCGACCGTCGTTGACGTGACGACGGTCGCGCTTTGCTGCCTGGCTCCATGGTTGCTCGCCCACAGGTCGAGATCCATTTGGCCCTGAGTTTTCTCGAGTGTAGTTTGTCCTGTTATTTATTTGTTTTGCATGGAAGCGAGATGCACTCTGAATTGGCCGAAGAGAGCTCCAGTTGCTGAAGGCAATAGATTGATTCCAAACTCACTTGAAATCCCAACGCTTCGACATGACGAAGAACTACTACAGTTTACTTGCAATCTCTCTGCTGTTTGTTACCGCGGCAGCAGCTGAAGACGGCGACGGGGCAGGTCCTGTCAATTTCTCCCTCCTAAGCGCCACCTTCAAAGGGGCACTGAAGGGCTTCTGCGGCGAGCAAGCGGTCGTCTTCTTCAAGAACGGATACACAGGCCTTGCAGACTTCATGAACGAAAATCTGAGCAAAGAGGTGCTTTGTTTAGCTGCAATTGTGCTCATACATAACGTTGATGTGCACGCGCTTGGAAGCCCTGTCGTTTCATTTCACTTTGTGGAAGCCCCGTCGTTGACTACCAGATATGTATTATTTCACCTTGTGGAAGCCCTGTCGTTGACTACCAGATTGTATTTCACTTAGTGGAAGCCCTGTGGTAGACTGAGTCACATAGGGAAGCAGTTACCGAAATTCCTAATCGCAAGTGAACGACATAGGCAATAACCCAATCCAATTTCAACAACTTCAATCCAACGATTGAAATCAATTTTCAAAGCACTCAGTCCCGCGTGCCTGTGTTGGCATCCGTATGGCTTCACCAGCCAATGCTCGTTCTTACAGGAGATGACGACGCGACTGGCGCACCTGCTGCAACTTCTGACCAAAGTGGACGCGTCTGGGACAATCTTCTGGAAGCTACTGAACGCGGAAGAGCGCAAGCTGATGGGCAAGGTCGAGGGGTGGAAGGAGAGAGTCTTCAACATGTCGACACATGTCAGTGGCGTAAGATCGCCAGGGTGTACATATTTCGTTCCGACTTTCTCGACTTTCAAATTTTGCATGAATTTTTGTTTTGTATGAGTTGCATTCGTATAAAGGCGGTACTGTTTCACAAGTTAAATTACGTAATGTCAAAACCTAACGACGCCGATTTGAATCCTCTATCCATCTCAGGACCAAGACGGCGCCCTGAACACCAAGGAAGATATTCGTCAATACTGGGACGATTATATCGTCGGGAACATCGACCAGGCCGAGATCAACCAGTTGATCGAACTGATCACCAAAGACTGCCAGACGGCGCCCACGCCCCTGCCGCCTGTCTCGATTACGGTAATGTCCACGTTTCGGCTACTCTATTGAGCAAAGCGCAGAATGTAGCCGCTATTGGCGCCGAGTGTGTGCAAGCAGACGCCCCTCGCGAGTACTTTCACATATCGCTTCCCCTGGTTTATTCAGACCACTCTGAAGGCGAATGATGCACCAGAAAACGAAAAGAACGCCGGAGGCGACGACGGCGGCACGGAGTTGGAAGGCGGTGCCTCCATTTTGCTTCCCTCTTTCTTCTCGACCCTCTTCATCGCCCTCTTGTTGGTCGATCACGACGTCTAAACGCCACTGGGATTACTGTAAATCCAAAGTTTGAATTACTCACTGAAGGTTCAAATGGCGATCAAGTGATTGTCAACGCTGCTGACATACGGTACGCTAAATGGGTACTATGAAGTTGGGAGCATGTTCAACGCTGCAATGTTCAAGTTCCGCAGTTGCTGCTGATCTTGTTAGTCATTGTGCTTCTAAGACTTCCTAGCTTACTCGCACGTCTCTGGCATTCTGTTGAACAAGCTCACTGATGTCACCCTGTCGTCAGCGTCACATGTCTCAAACTACCAATGTACTGTACCACTATCCAATGGATTACACGAACTGTCGTCCAGAACCGAGTCATCGCCTAATGCGACCGGTTCATTGTTCATCCGCTCACTCGAGCAGTGAGGCACGCGCTTAGAGCTCCGTTATCTTCGCACTGCGTCCGTCTGTCCGTCCGCTGAAGCAGAATGCGAACCACGCCTTCACTTCAAAATGGCCGACTGATAAGGAGCTTTAAACGTTGCGGATAGCTGGTTTATTGCTCTGCAAAGGATACCGCTTAGCGCACCGCATCAGTTAGTGAAGTGTGCTCCACAACACAGGTGCAAAACGCCTTAGAATCGCCATGAAGCTCCTCATATTGTGTATCGCAGCGGCGGCAATTGTCGGCGCCACTCAATCGCTGAATGTCAACGATGTTGTTGAGAAGGTCAAGGAGATTATGGAAGACCTCAAGACACAACTTGGAGAGGCGGGAGAGTGGTTCGTCACGCAGTATGAGAACTTGGACGACTTGGTCGGCGACGATTTAAAGGTACTATGAAATTGAGTGAATGCTGAACTTGGTTTTGCGATTTTGTAGGCATACTACCGTACCAGAACTGTAGCAACGATACGGTGCGCTGAGCGTTCTGACGTTCACAACTATGCATATATGTGCTACCTACATTTCACAGGAGAATCGAAGGCGATTGTACGTTATGAAGCAGGGTGACCAATAGAAACTCATTTTAGTTTCAGTTTCAGTTACAATTACGGTCCTGGCTGAGTTTCAGATTCAGTTTCAGTTACGCTACCTCTCCAGTTCCAGTTTCAGTAACTGAAACCGAGTTTCAGTTATTCAGGGCCCAGAGAGTCTCTAAGAATCCCTTAATTCAATTCTTCAAAAAACTTCCAGGAAATGGAGGAGCGAATCGGATTCACGGACGAATTCCTGACGAAACTGAAGCAGAAGAAGGACGAGATCCTGGAGCAAGCGGGCGAGGAGACCAAGAAGGTCATGGAGAAGGTCGACGAATGGCAAGAGGCAGTCGACAAGTTCAACGATGAGGTCTGTGTGCAAGTGATGGAAAGCGATGACGCAAGGGGTTTGACATGTATGCCGCAATGCAAACCGTTAGAGCGTCTTAGTTGCACACGGCGTAGCCCTACCGTCTACTGTAGGTGAAGAGCGGCGACTACAACTACGAACAGCTGAAGCAGAAGTGGGAGCAGCTCCGGACCGATTCTGGACTGACAGACGAAGATTTCGACGGCCTGATCAAGTTGATGGCCAACAACGCCAAGACCCTGCTGCCTTCCCTGATGGCCTTTGGCCTGGCCGCGCTCGTTGCTGGCAGAAACGTCTTGTGATACTCTGATTGGCACGTAAACTGTTGCAATAGGGTTTGGCTACCGTCTTTGGTTCTTGTCTCAGCGATGCATCGTACTGCACTCGAAGTTCTAAACTTTCCACAGTTTGTTGTCGCTTTCCAAAGGCGCAAGTAACGGAGAAGGGAGAGTAGGTAGATTGCATCACAAAATCATGTCCGTCGTGGTTCGGTTATGCGTTTGACGGATTTTCGACGTTGTATGCGCGCAGAGTTTAGATTAATGCCACGCAAACGGTTCTGAAGAATGGCGGGCAGCTGGCGCACGTCGTCAATCTTGTGCCGCGCTGCGCTACCATCCTTGCAGAATAGAGAGGGCGCTGTTTATGCGGCGCTTACCCAACCCCTAGAGCGCACTAGCGGTTGCGTGCGTGCGGTACTCTCTCGCGTGTATGCAGACGGTTAGTCCATGCTCGCACGCCTAGTATAAGGTAGCAGTCAACGCCAAATGAAAATGGCGAATGCGTCCGACCCAGAGGAGCTGCATGTCCAAAACTCCATAACCTGGTGCCTGCGCAACTTTGAAGACGTCTGCAGCAGCGGCGCCCAAGTGGGCACCAAGCGCGCAAGTCCACCATTCCAGCTTGCAGACGGCACTTCGTGGTGCCTGGACCTCTATCCAATAGGGTTGGACGAGGCGTCGCAGGGTCAATGCTCCCTCTTCTTGCGGCTGCTCAACCCCGTCGCTGGGCGCTCGGTCAAGGCGACCTTTCGCATCTTCTGCGTGATGCGCGACGGCTGCGTCAAGGCTTTGCGCCCAGAGGCGCAGCACGCGTTCACGGAGCGGAAGGACGACTGGGGCTGGAAGCAGGGCCTGCGTGTGTCGACCCCCTTCGACGAGGACGCCCACTTGCAGTCGGATGGCAGCCTGCAGCTTCAGTGCGTCCTCTCGCTGGACGGCGACCACCGGCGCGCCGACAACTGTCGACTGGAACTGGCCCGGGCGGTGGCCACGCGCTTCGCAGAGGACAAGCTGAAGACGGACTTCACCATCGTCTCCGAGACAGGGAAGGAGTGGCAGGTGTGCGCAGATTGGTGAAGATCTATCGTTGTAATGCACAAACCCTTTCCACGGAGCCACCAGTCTACTCGTGTGTCCATTCACTCTAAACTGGTCATCGTCCATCGCGCACCCACGCATGCAATGACACGCCCACACACCCGAATCCGTGTGTCTATGTGGGCTCACGTACCTACGCTAATGGAAACTGATGCGAATCTTCAGGTCGCTTCCTGGGCTCTGGAAGCGTGGTCGGCGCCATTTGAAGCCATGCTGCACAGCGACACAGTTGAAGGGAACCAGAGACGGGTCACCATCAAGGAAACCAGCGACGACGCTCTGGACGCACTGGTGCAGTTCGTGCACACGTGCGACGTCCCCGAGGAGTACCTGACTGGAGAGACGCTGATCCAGCTCTACCGGCTGGCGCACTCGTATGCCTTCTCTCGCCTATGTTGCGTTAGCAACTCGACATAATGTCGTTCTTTCACATTCCTCAGAGTGTAGTGCTCCGTAGGTTTTGCATTGGCAACCGTGTGTGTGTTCCAGCTACGAGTTGACGTCACTGGAAGAACTCTGTCTGGAGAAGCTGGAGGGCGAGGTGTGCGCCGAGAATCTGCTCGAGATGGTCGCTCTGGCAGAGCTCTACGACTTGGGAACTATCAAACACAAGGCTAAGGCGCTGCTGTGCGCCAAGTGGAAGGAAATGAACGAGGAGCAGAAGCAGGACTTGCTGGCCCTCATGCAGAACCACTCGAAGTTCGTGCTGGAGGCCTTGAACGAACACGATCTGATCAAGTGACTCTTGGGTAGTGTGTGACAGCTGTTCTAAAAGAGACGCCACTATTTGTTCTTGCACAGCAACTCACGATTCCACTCGGCTTGCATTGACAAATCGTACACGCACGCGGTGATTCACTGCTCCCGTAGTCGATAATCTTTGCTATAACTTCGCCTGCATTCTCTCGGCCGGCGGTCTGACAAGGCCTTCCTGTGTCATTGAGAGTAGCAGTCGGCCATCGTTCCCATACAGCTTTCCAGTGCAGTAGACCCGGTTGTTGGCTGCAACGAATTCATCAACAATTGTCGATGCCAATTGCTTCTGCGAAGTGTAAAACGAACCATAAGCCTCGCACTCTACTCGATAGAGCATCCAATCGCCCGCTCGAAAATCGTCTTGATGAAACCAGATCGCGTGATCTAAATGCGGCTGCTGGACATGTACCCATTTTAGACACCTGTCACCAATGTTTTAACTGTGCATCAGCTAAATACCGAGCGATGCGGCGAAAGCATTCTCCATCTCTGTTAAATTCGCCGCCTTGAACAGTGGAAATACCGACTTCACTGTCACGAAATCCGACAGAAGCGCCGCAGCCGCATAATGGAAATGCTGAGGGGAGGTTGAGTCGTCTGAAATGTCGAGTTCGTTGCTCTTAATTGGATATGCTTAATGTTCTGTAGCTGCCGGCCTATAGTATCTGACGCCTTCATCCAAATCGACACGTCTGGATTCGATCCTAGCGCCTTGTCATAGCCCGTGTCCAAGAAGAATTTCTCCGGGTCGCAAGGTTTGATCCTCGTCGATCGAAAGAACAACGAGCGATGGCGAGCCAAGTTTTTGAGCAGCAGCTCTGATTTACGATCGCTCTTAGCGCGTTGCTTAGACTCTAGCACAGCCTTCTCGTGAAGCTCCACTGTGTCGAGCAAATCCTCTGGACGTGGAACACTTGGAGCCACTGTTTGATAGGTTGCAACAATGCGAGCTTCTTTCTGAAAGAAATTCAGCGTCAGACCTCCATGCAATACTATAGTACTGAATGTACTGAACACAGTACCACATGAAACGAAACCATGCAGGTGAATAATGTGCGGTCATTTTGGATCGCGTGAACCAGCCTGGTGCGAAAGCTCTTGCCGTCTCTAAGTCTGGTGACGCGATAGACTAACGGTTTGGCCTTGTCAGCTAGAAGAAAGAAAGGACGCAGCGTAACCGCTTGTGTGTACAAAGATTTGTAACTGTTCCCAACCTTTTTTGAGAAAGAGTGCAGACTGTGGGGTCGAAATTCGAACGACACAGTCTGAGCAGCCGCCAGCAACGCCTGACCGACCAGTTGTCCTCCAAACACCCGTGAAGGTTTGTTGAAGCCGCCGAGGAGCCTCGAACCTCGAAACGTATCTTCGCCTATCCTCTCCAATGACAGAATCCGAACCAAGTCTTCTTCGCTTTCGTGCATTGCAAATGCGCTAGACAAACAACAGGAACTTCCAACGACACAACACACAGAGAGACAGAGCGGTCTCAGCACTCGCGCGAACAGCGAAACACTTCAGAGACAACTGATAATAACGGGTTTTCAGGGTGAACGCCGCTCAGAATTAGGCAGATATGGGCATGGGCTGCAGTGACGACAGCCCCATCAGGGTTCTTCTTTTCGGGAACAAGAACGATTTGGACTGCAAAACTGTCGCTGTATCACGCAGGCACTTCTTTCATCTGAGACGCCACTTTCAAGAAAGGTGCTATGTCCACAGGCTGATTATTCGAGAAGTTCATGAGTTTCAACAGTTCTTCGTCAGGTTTGTCCATCTTTCTATCCAGAAATGTCCACAGGGCCAGTGTTTGCAGGTAGTAGGGATGGTCCAAACCGAAGCACACCTAAGAGTGAAGAGTGCAGTCGTCTTGAAAATTAATTGTGTGAGGAAATCGCGTACCTCAAAGATTGTCATGGCTTCATATGCATAAACGACGGCCTCGTCTCTTTGGTTGCTCTCAATTAGGCTTTTGACTAGATGCAGCAGTTGGAAACCCACGTGGCGTTCGGCGTTAGGGAAGCACCTGAATTTGCGACTTCAGTAGTTGTTCCAATTTCACCTCTCATGGAGAGGTCCCAAAAACTGAGTTCAGAACTCATAAATTGGCGCAGCCCACGGGAATCTTTAGTAAAAGGCGAAAGATTCGTCCGTTCCACATAGGCTACAACCAGAGCTATGTTTCACTGTTCTTCGAGGGTGGACCTATACTTGCTTCAACACACTTCGCGCGGGTAGCGCATTGTGCGGGGACCGCCTACGAAATCCTACGTAAAAATCGATAATCGCCACCTGCCTTCTGTAGTTCTGGTAGACCAACTTGTGCATCTCCACGCTGCCTTCTCCCGACCCTCCGGTGATATTGTTGTAAGCCAACAGAAGGCGACTATAATACAGGGTGTCTTTTTTAATCTGACACATTTATATTTGGAATAATTTTTGCACCACAGGAGATATTGACTTGAAATTCGGTACACACTAAGAAAACACATTAGGAAGCCAGTTTCCAGAAGCGTTTGCCTCAAAACCCACTGTGCCGTTCATGGCGACATCTCAAAGTAGAGAGGCGTTTTCAAAATACCGCGATTCTTAAGCAACTTGCCTTTCGGCTTCTTAATACGCCATGGCAAGTTTTGCTCGGTGAAACTTGCACACATGTTAACTCCATGCCTTGAGACTTCTGACACCAAATTTTAGCACCGTGCTCCCATTCAGGAAAGAAAGAGGGCGCGAAACGTGAAATTGGTCAAAACGCTGGCCTGCACATGGGCGGACCCTAATTCTGAGTTTTGCGTCCAAACGGTCGCGTTCCTTGCAGTACGGTGCTAAAATTTGGTGTCAGAAGTCTCAAGGCATGGAGCTAATATGTGTGCAAGTTTCACCGAGCAAAACTTGCCATGGCGTATTAAGAAGCCGAAAGGCAAGTTTCTTAAGAATCGCGGTATTTTGAAAACGCCTCTCTACTTTGAGATGTCGCCATGAACGGCACAGTGGGTTTTGAGGCAAACGCTTCTGGAAACTGGCTTCCTAATGTGTTGTCTTAGTGTGTACCAAATTTCAAGTCAATATCTCCTGTGGTGCAAAAGTTATTCCAAATATAAATGTGTCAGATTAAAAAAGACACCCTGTAGATGTTCTCTTTGTGAAGCAGCCTCTCGGCCGTTTCCAACAAACTCTTCAGCCACTGAATGCTCTCGTGGTCACTCAAAGAGCAGGTGTTGTATTTTGTTGGGAAGCGAAAACATAAACTTCTGGGCCTCGGCGACACGATCTTCAGAGGTGACCTGAAGTTGGAAATAGACCGTAGCAAAATGAAGTGCAAATGCAACTGATCAATGCGAAGCGAACTAGAACAAATTGAATGTGAATGGGGCGGGCCTAAATGGGCCACGGGCCGGGCCTGGGCGGGCTTTTATGCCCAGAAAATCGGGCCGGGCCAGGCCGGGCTTTTCAATCTCCATTTCGGGCGGGCTTGGGCCTCAATTTATTGGCCCGTGCGGAACCCTGGTGAATGTGCCATGTGCCGAACGATTAAATCAATTTGAGCTGAGTTTAATTCAGTTAAATTGGATTAAATTAATCAAGTTGAATTAATCTAACTTGGCTTAGATTAAATGAAACTGAATCAAATAAAATAAATTAAACAAAGCTAAATTGAATTTGGTTAAGTAAATTAGATTAACTTAAATTGAGTTAAATCAAGTAAAATAAATTAAATTGTATAATTAAATTAAATGATATTGAATTAAATATTTAGTTTAAATCAAATTTAATTATGTTAAAATACGTCAAACTAAATCAGATTAAATTAGGTTGAATTAAAAACTTGAATTAAATTAAATTAAATCAAAATAAGTTAAATTGAATTGAATTGAATTACACTGAATTAGATTGAATTAAACATAAATTAAATTAACTAATAGAACACGTGGCACACAAGTATCACAACAGCTTACATACCATCAAGTTTTAAATTTTGACATAGTTCATACTTCAGACGACAAGCGTTAGCTGAGTTTGGGTCGCTAGATCTAGACTCAGCCACGAAGTGCCCGCGCGACCTCATCAGTAGATGACTGGCACTCTACTTAGGCAACAAATCAAATACATAGGGCAAGATAAATGTTTATTCAACACAACTCAATGATAGCACTCCTACGAACTTCTTCCTTGTCCTTCTTCTTGTCGCTCTTGTCCGTGAAGCTCCTCTTATTGGTCGACGCTCCTCCGCCTCTGCCGCCCCTCGCTCCTCCCATGTTTCTAGTCGACATTACTTGTTGCTGGCCGCAGAACTCCCAAGAATTCTATAGAATTTGCCTTTTTACCGCAAATTTTAGAATTTTGCTGGCGATTTTAGAATTCTCGGACAGCGTCCACTTTCGAAGGAGTAGCGTCGGTTCCGGTCCACAATACAGCAGCTACGCTACACGCAATTCTCGGATCTCTGAAGCAAAAATAGTTTTCGCACTCTAGGATTAAAATTAACTCAACTTAATTAAATGAAATTAAACTAAACGAAATGAAATTGAATTAAACTGAATTAAATTAAATTAAATTAAATTAAATCAAATTAAATTAAATTAAATTAAATTAAATTAAATTAAATTAAATTAAATTAAATTAAATTAAATTAAATTAAATTAAATTAAATTAAATTAAATTAAATTAAATTAAATTAAATTGAATTAAATTAAATTAAACTAAATTAAATTAAATTAAATTAAATTAAATTAAATTAAACTAAATTAAATTGAACTCAAATAAATTAAATTAAATTAAATTAAGTTAAATTGAACTCAATTAAATGAAATTAAGTTACATTATATTGAACTAAATTAGATGAAATTATACTAAATGAAAATAAATTAAATTAAGTTAAATTAAATTGAATTAAATTAAATTCCTCTTTAAAGACAGAAGCCGAACCAAGTCTTCCTCGCTTTCGTGCATTGCAAATGTGGCAGACAAACAACACACCAGGAACTTCCAACGACGACACAACACGCAGAGGGGCAGAGCGGTCTCAGCAGTCGTGCGAACAGCGAAACGCTTCAGAGACAACTGATAATAAGGAGTTTTCGTGACGAACGTCGCTCAGAATTAGGCAGATACATACGGTTGCAGTAACCCTCAGCTGCATCAGGGTCTTCCTTTTGGGAACAAGAACGGTTTGGACTACAAAACTGTCGCTGTATCACGCAGGCACTTCTTTCATTTGAGACGCCACTTTCAAGAAAGGCGCAATGTCCACAGGCTGATTATTCGAGAAGTTCATGAGTTTTAGCAGTTCTTCGTCCGGTTTGTCCATCTTTCTATCCAGAAATGTCCACAGGGCCAGTGTTTGCAAGTAGTAGGGATGGTCCAAACCGAAGCAGACCTAAGGGTGAACAGAACAGTGCACTGTGCAGTCGTCTTGATCTTAATTCTTTGTGTGAGGAAATCGCGTACCTCAAAGATTGTCATGGCTTCATAGGCATAAACAACAGCCTCGTCCCTTTGGTTGCTCTCGATCAGGCTTTTGACTAGATGTAGTAGCTGGAAACCGACGTGGCGATCAGCGTTCGGAAAGCACCTGTAGTTGTTAATTCAGCTGTTGTTTACATTTCACCTCTCTGGGAGAGGTCCCAAAAACTGAGTTGAGAACTCATAAATTGGCGCAGCCCACGGGAATCTTTAGTAAAAGGCGAAAGATTCGTCCGTTCCGCATAGGCTACAACCAGAGCTGTGTTGCACTGTTCTTCAAGGGGGAACCTCTGCTTGCTTCAACATACTTCGCGCGGGTAGCGCATTGTGCGGGACCACCTACGAAATCCTACGTAGAAATCGATAATCGCCACCTGCCTTCTATAGTTCTGGTAGACCAGTTTGTGCATCTCCACGCTGCCTTCTCCCGACCCTCCGGTGATATTGTTGTAAGCCAACAGAAGGCGACTATAATAGATGTTCTCTTTGTGAAGCAGCCTCTCGGCCGTTTCCAACAAACTCTTCAGCCACTGAATGCTCTCATGGTCACTCAAAGAGCAGGTGTTGTATTTGTTGGGAAGCGAAAGCATAAACTTCTGGGCCACGGCGACACGCTCTTCAGAGGTGACCTGAACTTGAAAATACCTACAATAGGTCTATACAATCAAAAGTGAAAGTGATTAATTGAAAAGTGCATCAGAACGAAATGAGAGTGGTCGCAATGTGGCGAACGACTAAATCAATGTGAGCTGAACTTCATTCAGTTAAATTGGATTAAATAGATCAAATTAGATTTATCTAACTAGGCTTAAATTAAATTAAATTGAATTAGATTAAGTAAATTGAACCTAAAGGCTAGATTGCTTTAAATTAAGTAAATTTGATCTAATTGGATTAAATTCAATCAGGTAGATTAAAATAGTCAAATCAATTTTAATTAAATTAAATAGTTAAATCAAATCAGATTAGATTAAACTAAATATTTAATTAAATTAAACTAAATTAACTTGAATATTTAAATTACATTAAACAAATTAAATTAAGATAAATAAGTTAATAAATAAACAAATAAATAAAATTAAGTTAAGCTGAATTAAATTAAAGAACACTTGAATTACGTTAAATTGAAATTCAAATTAACTTACACTCTATTAAATTAAATGTAGTGAAATTAAGATTAAAATTCCATTAAATTAAATTAAATAAATTCAACGGGAAAAGTTTGGGCGGACTTTATGTCGGGCCGGGAGCCGCACTCACACACACACACACACACTAAAATGAGGAATCGCGGATAGTAAGGGAGTTAAATCAAGCTACCATTTATTTTAATTCAATTGGGCAAGCCAAATTTGTGTACCATAGCTTTATTCAAATTGGAAATTTTTAGAAGAAAGGCAGAGGTAGAATGTAGAATACACAACAACTCACAATTCCGCAAGCCGGACAGGCCTCGTTCACGGGCGTCTCATCCTCCGTGATTCTGATGGGTTCGTCGCATTTGGTGTTGGCGCAAGGAATGGCCGTCAGGCGGTTGTCTTCGGGATCTGCGCAGCGTTCGCAGTTGCAGTCGAAGTACCACTTGCCTTTGAGCTCTTTTCGTCGCTGGTACTTGGACCGTCCCACGTCCGCATAAGCAATGCGTGCAGTCTTCCAGTCGTCGGCCTTTGTATCAGCTGTGAGAGGGCGCAAAATCGCCTGAATTCGTCATAGGTAATTTGTCACATTTGAAGAATTCTATGCGTCACGAATATTGACACCTGAGCATGTACCTTAAAGCCATCGAAGACGAGTGAGCAATTCGGCCTGCAGCTGTGGTCGTAGCGAGACACGCCTGAGAATGATTGCACGGTGCGATTCGGCGAAGTAGGTAACCGTATCCCAGAAGTAATACTCTACCTAAATCCAGTGCCATTCCAATCTCCACTCCTGCGCTGGTGTGCACACTGTGGCTGTTGATCCACGTTTTGCAGAAGATGGAGAAGAATTTCTCCTTCTCTATTGGCTCTAGAATTGTATTGTGGCTTGTGAAAGTAAGAGGACAATGAGTTTCATCGATTTGTTCTCTCACCGTCCGCCAAGCGGAAATCGCAGAACTTCTGGTAGACCTTGTCGAAATGCTCCGCCTTTGGCCGGTCTGCTCTCTGCTCCTCCTCGTGCCCTAATAGGCTGTCGAACTTCCGCTCTTTCTCCCAGTTGTGGACGTCGCCGTTCTTCCGAATGAACTCCAGCTTGTCCACTATTCTGCTGAGGAACAGCACCTCCGTTAGCGGCATCTTTGGGAAGCACTTCTGAAGTCGAGCGCATTCCGCCTTGTGGCCGGCCTGCTTCCAGGCCAGCTTCTGGCACTCCTTGCCGCAGTAGCGGGAGAAGCGACAAGCGGCGCACTGCGACAGCTTCTTGGGACCAGTACTGTGGTTCTCTGCCCCTTCAGGCGCCATGCCAGACTTCTTGAGACAGTAGGAGCAGTACTCGTTCAGCTTGTAGTTCATGAGCACGTGTGCGAACGGCTCCTCGAAGACTTGCAGCCGGTCGGCCAGTGAGGGAATAGTGGCCATCGCGTTGTAGTCTTAGCTAGTGTGCGGCTTCTCAACAGTGGGTAAGGACGCAGGCTAGCGGACTTCCAGAGCGCTCTCGAGTGGGGGCGCGCCGGAGTGGAGTGCTTCTGCTGCAGAAGCGCAGAAGCTTCCAGAAGCGCGCGCAGAGCCCAACACGGCTGTTCTTCCTCCCATTGGCATCCGCACGGCCTCTCTAGCTTCTTCTGTCTGTAGCTGGCAGATCTGGTGCATCTACTAGTGTCGATTCTACCGCAAGAACCGAGGTGTACACGCGTATAGGAAAGGACAGGCGCGAGAAACACAAGGCATTACAACTGGTTGGCGGTCCCTCTTTGTGCGTGCACACTTCGTTCCCTGTGTTTTCTCGGGTTGTTCCACAGTCCGTTCAGGTTGGGTGAGACACAGAGGTTTGAGGGGCAATCAATCTTTCGTCTCTCCTGGAATCTTGTTGTTGTTCACCGTTCAGCACACGCGCAGCCCAGACAGACAAACACTGGCATCGAGCAGAATAAACTAACGGTCACAAGAGTTCAACATTTCTAAAGCACTATCGTATGGTTTGCGTTACACATTCGTCCGAGCATGCCCGATGTTGCAGAGACAAATCGAGCAGTCTTGCAAAGTTACTGGTTTGTCAGCCATTGATGTTGTAGTCTCCTGGGTTCGAGGAAGATGGACAATATTGGCGAAGCAGTTCCCTGGGAGAGTGTAGCGACAAATGCCCCTCAAATGACAGTGCGGATTCGTAGCGCCATTGCCGGAGAACAAGAAACGTGTTGAAGCCATTCGCTAGCTTCTGCTATGCGCAACGGTTCGCAGCTGCCTCCACTTTGTCTATGTCTGGGGTTGGGACACAGGGGTTCTCAAGGAAATCACACATTCAATTATTTGTCACCAAACGGTGGGCGGGTGTCACGTCATGATTAATCGAGGACTTTGTCTTGTGTATTGTCAACTCAGTCAACTAAGGTTCTATTATCTACTATCATTCAGGGCAACTAAGGTCCGCTGACCGTAACATAAGAGTCGCTGAGTCAACGGACGGCCATCAACGGAAAGCCAGTTTATAGTTGGATTTACGTATTCACAGCGTAGCTATGGCTGTTGCTTTCCATAGCAGATACATTTGCCTTTAGGACACTGTGTGGCTCCGCATCGGACCTTGCTAAGAACACACGCATGTCTTGAGTGGGTGCTCAACTGTGTAGGTCTCCCAATCACGCGAACAGGAGCGCACTGCACTTCTTCGTGTAGAAGTAGGTACCGTATGTAGATAGAGGAAGTGCGCCCTTTGGACTGACGCAAATCTCGTCTTCCTTGTGGAAGTGGCATCGTGGGCAAAGTCGAACAAAGGCCGGGCGCGACATCGGCGAGCAAATGGCCCACTTGCAGGTAGGGCGTTTATTGCGCCCTTCTCGTCAAAGTCTCAACGTGAGACGACGACGGGACAACAACACGTGATCAAGTGACGCACAGTACGCCACTAGTCGGGCAGATCAAGAGTAGTGATCACGGATCACGAGCAGCACCGATCACGGAGTGAACACAAGGTCGTTGTACGAAGAAGCGGCGAATCGTTCTGGGTACCAGCGCATCGCATGCACAGACTAGATGTCACACAGTGCATACCTATATTCGACGTATAATACAGACTACCTACGTACAAAGTACAAACACAATTGTAGGTACATACATTGCGACTCACGAGATACACGCAAAGTTGTACAAATATTTCAAGTCAGGATGAAGTCTCGCCTGGATGTCTGAGCACTTCGAAGACGAAGAAGACTCCAGGGTAGCCTTCGGCGTAGTCTTCGTACGTGACCTCCTTGACCAGTCTCAGAACATTGTCCTTCTCAAGCTCCTTCAGTTTGTCCTCCAGACTGAGTGTACAGTTGGGGTTGGCTGTTAGGTGGTTGTTTTGCAG
Organism: Linhomoeus sp. GSCO2_2; assembly: GCA_030248115.1. Classification (NCBI taxonomy): domain Eukaryota; kingdom Metazoa; phylum Nematoda; class Chromadorea; order Monhysterida; family Linhomoeidae; genus Linhomoeus; species Linhomoeus sp. GSCO2_2. The sequence goes on from JASAMZ010010654.1 coordinate 15,851, forward strand.
GTAGCACTTTCGAGTGCCGATCACAAGCTTGCCGCCGATTTTCACGGGCAAGATCAGAGACTCCACATGGCGACTGTCCAAGCAGCCAGGGATAAAGCACCCTGCGAATAAACACCGCGTTATTACGTTATCAAACATGTTTAGTAAATCTCGTCGTCGTCGTCGTCGTCGTCGTCGTCGTCGTCGTCGTCGTCGCGCTACCTGTACAGCCAAGAGCAATGTCACTTACCAACATTGACTACGGCGTCGTAGAACCCTGTAGGAAACGTTAGAGAAGGTCGATTGGGCTTGAGCATCTCCAAATAGTGCTTCTTGAATAGTCTCCTCCTCTTTGCACAATCTAGCATCTTTCTGGATCCGTCGTGGCCGTCGATGGCTTTGAAGCCGCGTTTTCTTAGCTCCATCGCTTCAAGTCCTGAACGTTGCGTGATCCCGTGAATGTGTGTACCTACAAACGCCTAGGCCTACAGTTCGTTTTGCAAATATTGCTTCAGCACAGGGCGAGTGAGTGACGTTATAGCCCGCATACGTTAGTAGCGGCTGCAGTTTGAAAGTATATAATTCCTCTTTCACGACAGCCTGCATAATTGCATCACGCATCAAAGTGCTCGCTACACTACCACTAACCGCGCTACAACTTGTACTACAGCCATACATTACATAGCTTCTCTTCACACCAACCGGTGCCTGCTCCCACGTCCAAGATACGGTCGGCCTTCTGCAGGTGGCTCTCGCAGACCTGGGCCAGCTGGCGGAACCCTCTGTAGCCGTAGAAGACGGCGTCGTCATTGTAGTTGGCCGCCCAGTGATCGTAAAACTCCGCCACGGCCGACTCGTCTGCCGCCGCAGACAAGAACGACTCCTCGCCCACGACCATTGAGGGATTGGAATGAATTGTTTAGAGAGACAGAGCACTCTGCGGTCGATACGGTAGCTGCCGACAGGAAGTGTTTACCGCCCTGGAATGGCGCGTCGCGTGAATGAATCGGAGAAGGCCCTCCCATTCCCGGGCGTGTTGTCAGCGCGTGCGCCGCGCAGCCCATCTGGAAAACCTCGAGTAAGTCGGCGCGCGCGCGGCCGTGTCACTCGCGCAGTGTTATGTACCACCTCTCCACCCGTCTCCTTCGTCCGTGTGACGTGTTCACGCGGGCACACATCTGGGGACAGGGGGTGATTCTTAGTGCCGTCCCCCCTGTTGTGAGGGGTGCAATCCACTCGAGTTGTGACTACTGACTGGGGAGTTTGCGCCGCCAGCCAGCTACACACGTCGCTGAAGCGTGGTCGAAGTGCGCAGTGAATCACTTCTCCTGTTGTAGAACAGGCGGGCGAGGTGTGTCGCAACACCTTGACGAGAACAACCCCCGTTGGTGCGTGTTGACAGTTTACTGAGAGATGCGCATACCTCAGTCCACTCATCCATGGAGCTCAAGAACATGACACCCACTACTGCAACGACTTGCGCTGAAGCGCCGCCTGTTGGAGCGTCAGTGGCAACAATCTCTGGTAGTCTTCCTTGTGGACACAAGCCGGCAGTTGCCCCATGCAACGGAAACAACGAAGAAGACTACAGGTCCTATGCCTCCAGATGGTACATTCTCTTTGTCGTCGTGGGACTGCAGTGCTGCACTGCCATGGTAGAACCTCATATTGTACAGGGTGAGTCAGGCAAAACCTACGGTGTTTGTCGGCAAATATCTCACCTTATGTCAGAGCGAATGAAACAATTTTTGGTGTGCTAATAGAAGATATCCTAACTTAAATTTGTGCAAATTTTTTTGTTGATTGGTTGAGCCGTTCGTGAGATATGGTATGACAATCAAAAACTCAAAAATTGGCTAGGAAAAGCGTTTTATGTAGCAATTTACAAAATCAATTTGCATGCAATTTTGCACCAGGATAGCTTAATGTATCTGCAACAAGCCCTGATAAAATTGCACAAATCGCAGTTGCTGTTGTGGAGCTGTCGCGCCGACAAACCTTCTAGGTTGCGGAAAGCAACGGAACGAAGCCCAACAGCACAAGCATGGGTGTTCCGGGTAAACAGCAGTAACTTTTGCACGTTACTGCCGACAGTCGTGAGACTTGCAGAAGCACTAAGTTTAAATGTTCTGCACAGGGTCTGTGAATATCGGCTTATTTGGTTTAGTATCTCGTCAGTCATGAGCACACGAAGACCGTAGGTTTGAGGATGGCGCTGACGGGCAGTGAATTTGGCCGAATCTTCTTTGCGCATCAGTTACTCACGAACGGCTCAACCAATCAACACAAAATTTTGCACAAATTTAAGTTAGGATATCTTCTATTAGCACACCAAAAATTGTTTCATTCGCTCTGACATTAAGTGAGATATTTGCCGACAAACACCGTAGGTTTTGCCTGACTCACCCTGTATATGTAGCTTTCACTTTGCTAAAATGGTTGTCAGAGGCTTTCATGAGCTTCAGCAATGGATTGGCTACGCCTCAGTGGCCAACCATGTGGACTCCTTCTACAGTCACAGTGGCTCGGCCAACTGGCTCAGCATGACATTTATGGGCACAATTTTCCCAGCGGGCCTCTTTGCCATGTGGATCATCGACAAGAAAGGGCTGAGATCTGGGGTCGGTAAGGCCTTCTGTCAGATGTCTGCCAATAATGACTGCACAAGTTTACACAACCGATTCAGGTCCTCGTCAATGCAGCCTTTCTCTCGCTGGGAAGTATGGTGCGCCTCATCAGCGCAACCGATTTGGTTCAAGGGCATCACAAACTATCCCTGGCAATCCTCGGTGAGCTCTCATGTAAGTGAGAAGACCCACGCTTAGCGAGTTCCTATTTTGAAGGTCAGTTCTTCACTGGCTGCGCCCATCCATTTGCCTCGTTTCTGCCAACTAAAGTGGCCGCTCTGTGGTTCGCCAGTGGGCAGCGTGGTCTCGCCAGTTCCATTGGATCGACAGGTGAATAACAATTCAAGTTGAACTTGTCACGCTGGATACAAAGTAAGTACATACATGTATGTGGAAACTTCAGGGCCTGCCGTGGGGGTGCTTGTGTCCAATTTACTTTCTCCACAGATTGTGCTTGGGCCCACTGGTGTCACAGTTCTGGTAAGCCAACCTATGTGCAATTGACACAGCTCACTAGCGGTCATGTTTGCTTTGTGACTGCACTTCTGAAGCTTTCATGGTTCAGAGTATTGTCCAAGCTGTGCCGGCGCTCTTGTTTGCTGCCATGGGGGCGCTCGGCGTCTGCTCTTCACAGCCGCCGAGTCCACCCAGCCGATCGGCCGCTGAGGATGCCATACCATTTTGGCAAGGTGCTAAGAAGGTTTGTTTCTCGCGACTATTTCACAGCGGAGCCATGATGCAGCAATGGAGTCGATGGCATATCGCTCAGGCCATCCGCAGCTGGCAGTTCTGGCTGATTCTGCTTTGTCTTGGAGTCAGACTGGGCTGCTTCGACACTTTCAATACAGTTCTTCAACAACTGCTGAACCCGCAGGGATACTCGAATGTTGGCGCTCTTGGGCGAATAAGCTTCTAACACTGAGACGCGCATTAACCAGCAATTTATCTTCAGGCGTTCGCAGGCTGCCTCAACGCTCTGATGACTGCCACTGGGGTGATCGGCATTGTTCTGGCCGGCTGCCTCATCGACCGCACGCGCTGGTTCACCCATGTCATTCACGCCTCTGGAATTCTGACCATTGTAGCCTCCATCGCGATCTTGCTTGTGAGTGTCAAATTGCCGCTCTGTCAAAGCTGCCTTCAAAGCTGCTCGTGCGAACTGAACCTCTTGTGTGATTTCAGCTCATGAAGCACTCTTCGCTGGAGGTAGTGATCTCAATCGCGGTTGGCTTTCTGGGCCTGGTCGGCTATGCGGCCATCCCAGCTTGTCTGGAGCTTGCTGTCGAGGTGACCTTCCCCGTGGCCCAAGCCACCAGCGCTGGACTCATCTTCACCTCCGCGTGAGATACTGTAGCGCCGTCGCTGTTGTATATTTTGGCAGAAGATCCAATGCCGTTCAGAAACGCCATTGGTGCCGTCACGTTGCTTCTGCTGTCTCGAGTGACGGTGTGGCAAGGAGGAAGCTGGAAAGGTTTGTAGCAAAGCTGCTCAAAACAGCTTCAATTACCACATCAGTAGCTAGCGGCCTTGTTATTCAGCCTCGATGTACATCTGGTGCGGAATGTTGGCCACAATCACTATTGCGACGTTGGTCTTTCTCAGGCCTAAATACAGACGAATCCAATTGGAAGAAAGAATCTCCGATCCTCAAAGACCGCCAGCGACCGAATCTCAATCCAACAGCTTTAGATTTTAGACCATTCGTTAGACTTAGAGTAGTGAAGAGTAGAACTGTTGTATAGACTCACTCGAATACACAGAAGAGATACCATATGGTTATACAGTCCATTTGGAAAGGGAAAGAGATCGCGGTAGTAATAGCACGCGTGACACACACAGTATCACAATTCACAACAGCTTATGTAATAGCCAATTCTGTATTTGACTTCCGTATTTCAAACAACCAGCATTAGCTGAGTTTCGGTCGCTAATCTAGACTCAGCAACGCATGAAATGAAGTGGAGTTTTCATTGAATGAATCGTTTGTGTCTCGAACAGATTAAACAGGTTGCCAAACCAGGATACGGTAGATTTGCTTATAAAACGTGCGCGAGTTAGAATTGTATCAGTCTGATGGCGTATACTGTCCAAGTCGTGCAATTGTAGGCACTGTTTGTTGAAGATTTTATAGTCAACGAATTCGATAGAATTCTTCGCGAACAATGCTGGCGCCCCTCGCTCCCGCTTGCAAAATCCGATTCTTTGCGGGCGTGCTAGCGGCGCGCAGATCCTTCCACGTCTGTCGCTTCTTGTCCAATCGAAGTCAACAGGCACTGGTCCAGCTTCCCAGTTTCAAATGGGAGATTCCGGCCGTTCGCTGCGCAAGCTCAGCGACAGCAACCCAGCCGTTGGACGCAGTGAAGCAGGCAGAAGCCATTGATATTGCGGATAGGGTGGAGGGTGGCGAAGGGCGAAAGATTACCCCGAGAAGCGACAACGTCTCCCACCCGCCCACACTGAGCGAGCGGCTGGGCCGGCGCGCCAGAAGGCGCACTCCCATCGCCACCGACGAGAAGGAGGACCGGATTCCCAGACGGTGTGGGACGAATTTCGCGTGCACTTTTTGAGCTATTGACAAACAGAATCCGGCACTCCTGGAGTATAGGGTTCCTTCCCTGGAGGTGACGCTGAGCCCCGCAACGCCAATTTTGGGCCCGTGGTAAAGTGGGTATACATACGGTATAACTACAATGTCTGGGTTTGCAACACAGGCATCCTAGGTTTTTTTTCCAAATGGGACAAAATTTTTGTAAAAGTGCTAATTCTGAGCTGTCGCAACAGGGGTACCCCTGTTAAACCGTGGCCCCTAACCAAAAATCTTAGGGGCCCGGTCCAAAATTCTAGGGGCCATGGCCCCCACTATGGCCCAAAAAAAAAACCCAGCAGGCATCGCAACATCGTAAGATTGGCTGGGGCTCAGGCGTAGGCTTCGGTTTAGGCTTGGAGTTGGGCTTGACCTTAGGATTGGGCTTAGGCTCTCAGACTCAGGAGAAATCAAATACTTCCGTCTTGGCCTGAGCCTAAGCTCAAGCCTAAGCCTTAGTCTCAGCCAGTCTCACGATGCTGCAATGCCTGTGTTGTGCTATAAGCCCTGGCATGATTTCTATACCGCATACCAACTTATAATGCGCTAAAATTGACGTTGCGGCGCTCAGCTCCAGGGACCCTATACTCCAGAGGAGTGAACAGAGTCCCACCCAAATTCCTCTCGGCAGGCGGGCCTTCGACCGCCTTCTCGAGTGGTCCGACGACCGCCTGAGCGGTAGGGCGCTGTCGAATCGCCGTCGAGACCAACTGCTGCGCCAGTTGGGCGTGAAGAAGAAGCTCCATCTGCAGGGCGACGACCAGCAGCTCGTCTTGAGCTGCGTCCGGGAGTTCTTCGCCGAAGCAGAGAAGCTTCACAATGACGCCAATGTGGACGCACTTCCGGAGAAAGTGGAGAGGCTCGAGAGCCTCCTGGACGACCTCGTGCCGCGAGCCATCGACTGGCACTCGAGGCAGAAGAGCCCCATCGCCCAGAAGTGGGTGCGCGCGCGCGAAGTGTGATGGAGGGAAGCCGCTCTGGTTGTTATTTCATTGTGGTGTGTGCGCTGGCGCGTGGTTGGAGCCGTCAGTGGCGCGCCAAGGATTTTCCGATTGGGGGGGGGGCACAAAAGCCAACCAAGCACGCAGTATACTCCACAAATTTGAACTCATACGCACGGTGACTCATCTGCTGTTGTGGCCTCCCGACACTCCCAATCGGCAAACTAATGCCGAATTCGTGATCTACATCCCAGAATACCCCAGAATCAACATACAACACCCCTAACTTCCTATGGACTAGCAGAAACGAAATTCTGCAGTTGGGGGACTGTAGGTACGTTCAAACATCATCTATACACTGAACGGATGCCAAATTCGTAATCAGCGCCCTCGAAAACCCCGAAATCGAGTATAATGTCGCGAAAGTGGACCCGACACCCAAAATTCAAACCGACGCGGCAGGGATACTGTAGCTCGGCAAATTTTTCAAAAATACTTTTCTGGGCCAGATTTAAGCGCAGAATCGTTTGAAACCACTTTTGGAACGATTGGGAACGCATTCGAGCGCTATAGACGCCGAAATGCGAAAATCGCAATTTTCGACCCCAGAGTCGAAAAAGTCGCAGTGTAAGAAAGTTTTTTGTCTTTCGCCCGATTTTCTCCGTTCATGGCTCATTCGATAGAGGACATCTGGGAAGGAGCAACAAGAGTGGTCTCGCCGCTCTAGCTGCTACCTAGCTCGCACAGCAGCCCGTCAAAGTCGACCCGGGGCCAAAATTCGCGAATTTTTCAAATTTGGCGCCAAAATGGGTCTCGCAGCGATCCAATTCTTTTTTTCCGTGTTCGGCACTATCGAGTACTACAACATATCAAAAGATAGTATATACCATTATATGCAACTTTTTCGAGTTCTACCTTGTTTAACCCATTTTTCAGTACTTTGAAAATTTAAATTTTTGAATTTCCCGCCAACGGGGTCCCGCAGCGTGACCCCATATGTCGTGCAGGTTGCCCCACCACTAGACCTACCCAACGCAAAAGACCGTTTGCAAATCGGCTGCTGCACGCGCGAACGCCGTTGACTCAAAGTTTCTGCGTTTCGCGCACAATCGCTATATACTCCACACTTTTTTCGCCCGGCCTCAGCCGGGCGAACCCCTACGAGAGCTTATCGTGCGTGCGTACGTGCGTACGTCCGTCACGCTCTCATATCTCGGCGTTGGTAAGTCGTAGGAAGGCGATCTTGGGCTTTATGGATAGCTCTCGACTTACTGGTAATGTTGCTAAGAGACTTCGAAATTCAAAAGTTTGAATTGCGCGCGCTACAGTAACCCGAAGGTTCAAACTGAAAACGGCTATTACTCGCTCGTCTTACGTCGTAGAGCGGCGCGCGATAGGTCAACTAAAAGGTCTCGACGTGCTCTTTCGTTTGGCATTACAAATTTTCTTAACTACGCAAACACGCAACACGAAAAGCGACATTCTCGCGTTTCTAAGGCAAAAATCGCTCTAACTCGCTCAGCGTGCGTCGTAGGGACACGATCTTGAGTTGGTTGGATAGCTCTCGACTCACTGATCATTTGTTCTTCTAATGGTCGAAACTCAAAAGTTTGAATTTCGGGAGCTACAGTAACCCAAAGGTTTAGAACGGGAAGTTTGTCTAACTCGCTCGTCTTCCGTCATAGAGAGACGATCTTGAGTTCGTTGAATAGGTTTCGGCACACTGATAATTCCGTTAAGAGAACTCGAAATTCAAAAGTTTGAATTGCGCGCGCTACAGTAACCCGAGGGTTCAAAACGCAAAACGGCTCTAACACGCTCGTCTTACGTCGTAGAGCGGCGTGCGATAGGTCAACTAAAAGGTCTCGACGTGCTCTTTCACTTGGCGTAAAAAGTTTGTTAATTACGCAAACACGCACCACGAAAAGCGACGTTCTTGCGTTTTAGCATAGAAATCGCTCTAACTCGCTCAGCGTGCGTCGTAGAGAGACGATCTTGAGTTGCTGGATAGCTCTTGAGTCACTGATCATTTGTTCTTCTATTGGTCAAAACTCAAAAGTTTGCATGTCGCGAGCTACAGTAACCCAAAGGTTCAAACAGCAAATGGGCCCTAACTCGCTCGTCTTACGTTGTAGAGCGGCATTCGTTCGACCGTTTGAAAGCTTACGTGGAGGCAGTTGTTGAACGGTCATTCCTAAAGAAATACTTTTGTTTTTTAAACCCTTGTCTTACGAACAACTTTGTCTGCTAAAAAAATTAATCCCGGGCGATCCCAATGTTGCCTTGCAACAACCGCTCAGAAATGTGTGTGCCTTGCTCAAAAAATTAATCCCGGGCGATCCCAATGTTGCCCTGCAAGAACCTCTCGGAAAGGAGCGTGTCAGAAGTAGCGCATGAATAGTGGACTCCGGGCGGGCGCGCGTCATATCGGAAAGGCTTCGAAATACTTTACAAAAGTATCCACTCTTTCACTCTTTCACTTTAAAAGACTCACAAACCACTCTGTATTAATAAAACAACTCAACTTTTTTAAAACAGCTTGTTGTGGAGTATAAAAATATCTTCCCAAGCGTCGCAGGCGAAAATTAATATTTTGGCCATTTTTATGCCGAAACCGCCCTAATTCGATCTCGCAAAGCCTTGTATACCCTGATTTTAGCTTTAGAATTACGCCGCAGGCCAAATTTTTGTTACGCTTTTGCCTTCTCTATTCCAAATGTTTGTCTGAATTGAACGTCGTAGGCGAAAATTTGGCGATAACAATCGTCTGTCATTTAAGAAATGTTTTCTTAAAGGTCGGGCCGAATGGGGGGGGGGGGGGGCAGTGCCCCCCCCCCCTGCCCTTCACCCCCCCCCCCCCCCCCCCACCCATGAATTTTTAAATCAGGGTGAGTGGGTGGAGCTGGAGAGTCACGCATGTCCGCCCCAGAGTCTATTGGAAAGGGGAGGGGGGGGGGGGGGGTAGGGTTTCGTAGGAGGGCGTTGTTGCGATGGACGGGAAGAGGGAGGGGGACTGTCAGGGGGGGGGGGGGGCGAGGGGGTTGCTGGCTACACCTATTGGGTGAGGATGGGGTGGGATGGTTGGCTTGAGGGGCTAACGTCCGTCACACGTATAAATGTGTGCCACACATACCAAACCAAAACTGGCAACTGAACTCTGTTGCAGTCAGCAGCAGTACGACACGGACCGACTGATCCGCGGCCCGACCTTCTGCGCCGAAGACGGCCGCTTCGTGCTCTGCCTCGCCTTCGGCGACAGGAAACTCTACAGGATGCACTATGCCGCCTTCTCGCCCCGGCGACCGCAGAGGTGCTAGTGGTTTTCGGGACAATTGTTGCCTTTCGTAGTTAGTTAGACTCCTACCACTCACCGGCACGTTGTAGGAAAGCATTTAGAAGGACGTAACGTGAAGATTGGATAACCGAATGCCGTGACACTTCTGAAATGATGCTTTCGAATTATGTCGGACCAAATATCGCAGTTTGTAACGCGTCTGAGAACGGACCAATTGAATTTGATTCGCAGGTCCCAACCAGCTAACGGGGCCGCTAACTAATCTTGCTTCTGGAGAGCCTCCTCCACAAGGGTCACCGTCCGTGACCAGTGTTGCATTTCGAGTTCGCTTTTGCCCCACAAGAGGAGTACTGAAGCTTGGCGTCAGACCTGCCAACACATTATTATTAGGCTAACGTATCTCCAAGTGTCGCCCTTCACCCTTTCACCGTTCCTGCAGCTTGCCGGCGATGGGTGGTGGGAGTCTGCGGTAGAACTGCTTGCCTACCTACAGGGTGGGTCAAAAAAAGTGAGACCCCTAACTTTGCGGCCGCCGTTCTCAAGCATGACTGCACCAATTGACTTCAAATTTGGTGACAACACACTACAGGGTGTTGTTGATCGTCGGTACAAATTTCAACCAATTCTGTGCACCTCACGCCAAATGGCAGCTACGCGCGCAACACCATGCCGAAAATTGGGTGCGGACGGCGAAGAAGAGGATGGTCATGTGAGTCGTCATCCGTAAGATAGTGATCGGAATGCAGTTCGTTAGACGGTGTGGGACAACGTGTGACTATCAAACATTACACTGTCTAAAAAATCTGAGAGATAACGAATACACTGTGGAGTCTACGGATGTCTACCGTCACCCCATTACCAGCGTGTGGCATCTGAAGGATGTGATTGTGCAAGAGTTATGAGGTTAACGGACAATTTGATCTACCGGTTTCGGCCCCCGCTTGCAGCAAGTGGTCGACCAGGGTGGCGGCCCCATCGAACAGCCCGAATCTATGATCTCAGAATTTGCCGCCATCCTCCTCTTCGCCGTTCGCACCCAATTTTCGGCATGGTGTTGCGCGCGTAGCTGCCATTTGGCGTGAGATGCACAGAATTGGTTGAAATTTGTACCGACGATCAACAACACCCTGCAATGTGTTGTCACCAAATTTGAAGTCAATCGGTGCAGTCATGCTTGAGAACGACGGCCGCAAAGTTAGGGGTCTCACTTTTTTTGACCCACCCTGTACATAAGATGTACTCTCAGTGGTACGCCACTCGTTGCTTTCAGCTTGAGCGGCGGCGAGCTGCGCTACCGCATGCTGAACGGTCGGCGCGTGGAGCGCCTGCTGAAGTCGACCGACTTCGAGGCCCACTGCCGGCGGGAGCTCCTGCCCGACGTCAGGCGTCGCGTGGAGTTGGGCTTATTGGGTTACTTCCTCTGGCGACTGCCCCGACAGGCGCCGCTCTGGATGCTCGTCGCCTTCCTCCTCTCGATGGCAGCCTTCTACTACGGGGCCGGGAAGCAGCACAAGCTCATGAACAAGAGAATGAGGAGGAAGTGACAGAGTGACACACATGGACAGAGGAAGGGGACACGCGCCTCTGTCGTTCCGCTCGGTGGTAGTCCTAGGCAGGAGAGGATTCGCCTGCACTGCACACACACATACATAGCAGCAGGAGTGATATCGATTTGGTTGGAAAGAAGATGAAAAGAAGGCTTGTGGCACGTGTGACCGCTTACGACTTGCGACAACAGAAGACTTCCTCCACTCAAAATAACAACATACCTACAACTCGGGACTTCCTGATTGGTGTTCCTCTGCAGAAATCGAGTGGAATGTCGTCGCCTTATTAGCAGTTGGATATGAGTGGGTCTTTGCAACATAAATCTAGAGGGATTTCCGCTGAGCGATTCAACTGTTCGAATGAATTTCCGTCGCGTCTTTCGAAACCACAAAGCACACTTGCTCTCTCGGCAATATATTTAGTTGCTTACTTGCCGCCGCGTGACGACAGTGACGACAATTGACGCTCCAGTGTGTCATAGCATAGGCAAAGCAGGAGCGAGCCAGCCGCTCAGCTGCCCTTCTGAACGCCGCCTTATTTGGCTCTGGTAGCGTGCGTTTGTACATTGACCGCCGCTTACTTCTAAGCGACACACTTTTACCCGAATCATGCTCAAGCGCTTTTTTCGATGGGCGACAACGCTGTGCTTCCTTGTTTATCTGCTTGTCCCCGATGC
>JASAMZ010010655.1:0-28677 GCA_030248115.1 Linhomoeus sp. GSCO2_2
AGGGTCGGTATGTGGAAGCAAAAGACTGATTCGTGCAGTTCTTCCCACGGACGGATCGCTTTCGTCCTTCGGAGCGACAACAGAAGCGCGCGTATTACAGTGCAGCTGAAGCAATGAGAGATTGTACGGAACCATCATCCGAATAATCACTGAAAAAGAAGCCGTCTGCATGTATGTAGCAAAGCGCGTATAACGCCAACGAACAACGAGCTATATAACCCAGCGCCACCGGCGCAGAACCATAGTACAGCACAGTGTAGCAGTGGCTGAGTCACAACAAGAAAGCATCTGGACTGTGCAGCAGCAAGCAAGTCGAAACGGCTCAGCCATATGCTCCCTGTTTCGGCTTCTCATCGAACTTCAGGCGGCTATTTGCACCTGGTTTTACTAACAAGCTTGATCACCGTCTAGGCTGCAACGCTATCGGGAATACGGGTGAAGCAGCCCCAGTCAATCGGACAAGGAAGGACGTGCCTGGGCGACCACCATTGAAGAGTAGCGGCGAAAGTCTTTAAGTCAGAAGCGACAGAAGCTGGCGCACGCAGGAAAGGAAGAACAGCAGGCACCGTTGAAACATGTGCAACACATACAGTGATGCAACCGCTGACTCGTCGTCGCCGTTACCGCGCTTCTTTCGGCTGGTTTCTGGAGTTTAATACCAGGGCCCAAACTACACGACACCTACCTACCTACAGACACAGACAGACGCCTTCTTGACCAGCCCAGCCACCATTTCTAACGTTCTGCTGCTGCTGCACTAGTAGTAGTTGATTGGAGGTCGCCGGGCCTACATACGCTTCACACAAAAGAGAGGCGAAACTACGCGAAAGCCAATCGAAGAAGAACGTGAAGAACACAAAAGTTGGTTCAGACGGCGTCGGTTGCCGCCTCCTCCTTCTTGGCGGATCTCGTCGTCGACCTTCTTGGTGCTCTTCTCCGACAGGCCTCTTCTTCCTCCTTCTTCTCCTCCTCGGCCACCACTGGGGTCACTGCGGCGGGCTCGGCGGCGGCGGCGTCTCGACACTCTCGGCCTCTGCTTTGGCGGGGGCAGCCTCGGGCTCCGCCGGCACTTCCGCGCTGTCCTTCACTCTGCCGTTCTGGCCCTCGGCCTCTGGAATTCAATTCGATGCCTCACACACTTCTCCATAACCGAATCCAGAGTTTATGTACCAATGTAGGGTGCGCCGATATCAAACTAACCTTCTTTAGCAGGCTCTGCTTCTTCTTTGGCAGGGCCGTTCTCGGTCTTGGCGGCGTCCTCGGCGGCGGGCTTCTCCTCCTCGCCTTCCTTCTTGGACTTCTTGCTGAACAGCTTCTTGAAGGGGTTCTTGATCTTCAGAGGCATCTTGATTCGCTTCTGCACGCGGGGAGATTGGGAAAGCGCTCGACGAGGCTCGACGTTTCAGGTAGACGACGTAAGTAGGGGTGACAGCGAACTTCTTCAGTGGGTTTACAGAGAGTAGTACAGGAGACGGTTGCTTGTCGATAGTCGTGTGACACAATTTCGGCCTGGAATGGGAACTCTGTTCCGACTCAGAGCTGGTAGCGCGCAAACTCGTTCGGTCAATCACACACAAGCGACAGCTTCTAGGTGGCACTAATGGTTACTGTTAACGTCGCGGGTCTGTCAGCGCCCTATAAAAACGGTGCGCGAATGATACACGAACAGTCATGCGGTGCGCGGGTGAGCGGGCGGCCGAGCGACTCAATCGCCGGACATTCCACTCGAACTATGCAAATAAACAACAAGAAGCCGGCGCCGCCGCCGAGTGGCGCAGCGCCGGCGCGGAATTCCGCTACGGGCGCAAAACAACAACGGTCGACACTGCCGCCGCAGCACCGCGCGCGCGCGCGAGTAGCGGCGACCCCCCGGCGACGGCGCTCAATCGAGAGCGGGGGGGGGGGGGGTGGCGAGTGGCAGTGTGGACGGCGGCCAGAGAAGCCGGAATGAAGGCGCAGCGAAAGAGAGCAGAGAGATGGGATGGAAATGCAGAGGGGAAGAGAGGTCTGGCTGGGTGGCCGCGCGAAAGGCCCGCTACTGGCTGTCCGGAAGGGCCACCACAACTGCCGTCCGCGAAGAGAGAGCGCGCGATAGCGGACAGGCACACACAGTTAGTCAGCCTGCCTGCCTTAGTCATCGCGGAGCGGCCGCAGTGACAGACCGAAGGACTGAGCGATAGACATGGGGGAGGGGAGGCAATGGAAGGAGCGAGACGAACGCGATGACTCGTCGAACGCCGAATAAGGGAAGAGCTTGCGGACTGAATCAGCCTCAGTGGCCGTCCAGTCAGAGGGGGGAGCTGGAGCGGCCCCGGCACGGACGAATGATCGTCGGCGCTCGAGAAGATTGCCCGCCGATGACGACGAGCGAAGACCGAGCCAGCCGATACCCTTCGACACAAACACACAGACATACATACATAGATACTGGTCGACGGTATCTGCTCACAGCAATGAGGAAGGGAAGGGGGGGGGGTCTGATCGCCGTTGTTGGTAATGACCGCCAAGCCAAACTGGCGACGACACAGGGCGCGCTGCGGGAAGCGCAGCATTAGACGGGGCCCAAGGCAATCGTGAATCGAGCGAGCAGTGTCGGCACAGCTGTCTGTTCACTGTACAGCGAGAGACAGCCGGTCAGACGGTCGACCCCCAAGGGCAGCCTAGAAGTATCGTCTACTTGAACGGCGGGTATCGGTTGACCCGACGTCGACGATACAAACCAAAGTGTCTGCCCACCCGTCGCGAGCGCGCCTTCCAATCGTCCAATCGCTCAGTTACGAAGCCGATTCTCCCACGGCGTAAAACAGCGCTTGCCGTCATACTGGCTAATCGTCAAAATGATACGGAAGGTGGGAGGGGGGTGGCTCAGCGAGCGGCGCACGAAAAGGCCAATAAATCTTCCCTCTATTGTGTCGACGACAGACAGGAGGTGAACGGTCGAGCGATCTGTGCTCCGAGCAGCGAGTCCGACTAATGTGCCGCTACTGGCCGAGGAGGAGGAACAAATTGGGCGGAACACACACGACGGCGTTGCCTAATGAGTGGCCAACAAACGGTAATGCGAGAGGGTCAGACAGACGGGGAGTGGGAGAGGGTCCACTTAGCGGAAAATAGGCCAGGAAGAGACAGAGCCTAGACGAGAGGAGCACTTGATCGGTGGGGCGGCGCGCTCGGTGGGACGGGTTCATATCGAATTTCTCTCGTCTGCCCAACGGAGGGAGAGGAGAAGAACCCTCGCTGGCAGGCAAACTTGATTTATTTTCTAGCGGCAACCGACTCCATCCGAGTCGGCCGACCTCTCCCAGGCCCAGAGAGGTTTAGCCGGCGATCCCGACCCTTCGACCGCGGGACGAGATAGACCGACCAGACCAGACGAGGAGGGAGAACGTCGTCTGACCAACTGGCCGACCCGCCGGCCTCGGCGCGTCGGCACACGATAGGACTAAGCGAATTAAAAACAAAAGCGAACAGGCCACATCGGCGGCGAGAGCTGAGGGGAGGAGATGGAAGCGGGCGAGCCCGTTTCGATTCGCGCTAATACGTTTGCTAGAGCCTCGAGGAGACGAGTCAAGAGAGGGAAGCGACGGCGGCCGCCAGCGTCACGAACGGCGGCGGCGGCGGCGCCCAAATGAAGAGGGCGAGGGGGGGGGAAGTGGGGGCTGTGTGTTGTGGTGCTCGACGTTGGCGCCGGCCGACACCGAACAAGGCATTAGGCCGTCGCCTGAACGTCCGATCCCAAGGGACGCGAAGGAGCCGGCGGCCGGCCGGCTCCCTTCCGCCAATCTTCAATTCCAGTCGCTCGGTCGCCGACCGACAGGAGGAAGGGCCATCTCGGCGCGCCCAGTTGCAGTCGGTCGGAGACGACGACGACGAAGCAGCCATGCATTATTTGTGCCTCGTCGCTCGACTCGACGGCCGAGTCAGATGAATTCCGAAGCAGGCGCCGGTAGGCTCGTAGTCTGCTTCTCTGGCGCAAGCACGAGGTTGGAGACGCCACCAAAGACAGAAGACACGAGCCGGCTGCCGATTCCAACCTCAGCTGGCAAACGCCTCTGGTTCAACGGATAACTGATACAGGGCAGGAAACCGGGTGAAACGGCGCCCAACGATTGATCTACTGAGACCAGTCCCGTAGTCTTATGGTCAAGAAACAAGAGCGCAGACAACTAACGCAGTCAATTGGCAAACCAAAGCGCAGTTTGAGGCAAATCAAGTGCACCGAAGCTTAGTGTTGCGTTGTGCAGGTAGTAGGTGCATAGATTGGTTCAATTATAGGATCAGCCGCCATAACAAAATAACAATTTTTGGGCCTCTTCAACCAAACCACAGATTTGTAGCCACCAGAAGAACCTACTTATCTTGAACTTGTTATATGTAGGTCCAATGACCCAATCGACCACCTAAATGATGAACAGGTTAAGTGCAACATCGAGTGCGCAGGCGGAGTGGGTCTCTCCGGCTAACCATTTCATCTTCACAGTCACAAATTTTTGCCACAATTCGCTCTAGTCCTAGGTTCTCGGGAATATCTGGAACGGTAACATGCGCTGCGCTCTCTCTATCTACGCAAGATCGCGAAGCCGAGTAAGCAATTCTGCGCGAACGAAACAAAAACGTCGATGGCGCTATCCTGGAGTGATTCACTAGTCAAACCAAAGCAAAAAGAGCCTACAGTGTTTTGCACACACGGCCTCTCACGCACCCTAGCTTTCGGGGGGGGGGGGGGAATGATACACGCGCTTCAATCGATGACGAATTTCTTGCAGAAAACGGCGGGGAGCACAAGGCGCCAACGGTCTCAGGGGTGCGCTTACGGCAACGACAAACGAACCACGATAGAACAACGCAGGAACGGCGTCGTCGATGATGGACGAACGCCATCGAGAAACGGCGCACACAGCGCACGAACAAACGCAGGGGGACGACTCTATCAAACTGGCGACGACTGGCGCAGCGCAAACTCCGCTACGACAACGCCACAACGGTAACAAACGTCGCGGAGACCACAACCGAACGTGCACCACGCGCTCGCGAAGGAAACGAACAATATTGGTGAATACACTTCCTAAGCTACCGTATGACTTTCACCGTCTTTTCCGTCGTCCGAATATCCGCGCCAGAGTCACGGGGCAACAAAGCTCGGTACGGCTCGCGTCGCACGCGGTAAACAAACGTCATAAGAAGCAGTCACTCGACGAAACAACGAACGAAGGTTTGCTGCAATTAGCGTTTCGATCCAATGCGTCGCTTGGCGGAGAGAACTCTTCGGGGGCCCAAGGACGACGACGACGACGACGCCGAAGAGACGCTAAAGGGATTGCTGACGATCGACGACGCCGACTCCGCCGGCTGGCCGTTCTCCCGGCTGAAGTGGGGGAACAAGTGATCAAACAACGGCACTTCACAGCAGAGCAACGAACAGGTTCTCACATCTCAGCTGCCGCCGCCGTCCCGTTCGTGGTGACCGCAGCGCCGCCGCCCCCGAAAGAGAAAGTGGTTGGTACCGCCGTTCCGGAGAGGAAGTTGAAACCAGAGGCAGCGGCAGCCAATTCTGAACAAGACCACCATGAAACTTACCAGCCCCAGACCAACGACCAGTTAGCTCACGATTGTCAGACGTCTTGGGGGCCGCTGCTAGACCAAACGAGAAAGGTGCCGCGGCTTGCTTCGCAGGAGGAGCCCCGTCGTCAGCTGGCTTCGCCGTAGTCGAGGCAAAGGTCAGCTTCGGAGCGCCAGACGGCAGCGTCGTCGCCGTCGAGGCTGCGGCGGTTGGCGGTCCGAAGGCAAAGCCCGTCGCTGGCGGCGGCGCAGGCTTGTCTTTGTTCTCGGTCGTCGTCGCGGCAGAGCCGCCGAACAAAAGTCCACTTGGCTTGGGCAACGACGGGAACAAATTGGCGCTCGAGGGCGCTCCCAAAGTGAAGGGGACCGCTGACGCTGTCGTGGAAGGAACCGCTGGTCCCGACGAGTTTTTCGATCCAACTTCCGAAGCGACAGCGTTGGTCGAGCCTAACGGCACTATAGTTGCACCACCGGCGGCAGAGGGTGCCTTCAACCCGAACTGGAAGTAAGGCGCCTTCGGGGTTCCCAACTGCGCAGAATCGGGCGTCTTCACGCCGAAGCCAGGCAATAAGGAGGGTGCCTTGGAGCTGGGCCCGTTCACAGTCACCGTTTCGGCCGTCGTTTTCGACGTCGACGCCAAGGGCTGCGCTCCAAAGAGGAACGAGGGCGCTGCAGCGGCAGAGGACGTCGTCGTCGTCGTACCACTGGATCCACCACTTCCGAGCTGTGTCTTCGACACCTCATCTGACGCAGCGACGGCAGCTTGTTCGTCTTTGGTCGCCGATGCCGCTAGCGCGTCGGCAAAGTGGACCGTCTTCTCCTTCTTCTGAGCTTCCGACGCCGTAGCAGCAACAGCGGGCTTCTGGACGCCGAATAGTAGACCGGCCCCAGACGACGCGACAGCTGCCGGTGTCGGTCCAGTGGCAGCGATCGCCGCATTCTTCTCCGAAGTCGGCAGAGGGGCCAGACCGAATGCGGGGATGGAAGCCGGCTTCGGTTGATTCTCTAACGTTTCCAACTGCTTCTCAGCCGCCGACGCCCCACTTGACTTCCAACCGCTGGAGAATCCCAAGCGCGAGAGAGCCGCTAGCTTCACTGAAAGAGCGGACGACAGTACCCAACTCATATGGTACTAGTAGTACAAAACGCGTCGTCACCAACCAGGCTTGATCGTGTTTCCCGGCTTAGGCGACTGGCAAGCCATACAGTCCATCGACGACGCTGGGTTGCTGATGAAACAGGTTGTGCAGCTCCAGTCTGCAAGCGTGTGAAACTGAGTTAGCAACTACGAATTCACTGTCTCGCAGTAACGACCGACGAATAGTGAAAAAAGAAAAGCAGCCAATACTTGCGCAATGGGCGAGCGCGAAGTGCGTTGAATAGAAGCAGTCGAGGCAAATACCGGTGCGTTGAATAGAAGCAGTGGAAGCAAATACCGGCTGCACTGCATGCATGCTAGACTTATAAAAGACATGTCTATTACAGACTGTAACGCCGGTTTCACATTCATTAATGCGAACCTGCGGATTTCTCCGACGACTGATCCTTGTCTGGCGCCGAAACGGCAGCGGTCGTCGCTGGAGTGGGCCTGGTCGCTTGGCAGCAAATGCAGATGGCCTTGTCCGCTTCGTTGGACACGAAGCAGGCGCCGCAAGTCCACTTGGTTTTGGGACCATTGTCCAGGCTCTGCTGACCTAGCTTGCTCTCCGAAGGGGCTAAACGACACACTCACACATCAAATCCCCCATTCACGAAGGCGCGAGCGATTCAATCGAAAAAGCGCTCACCCGGCCTCTTCGCCGGCTTGTCCGCCTGGCAGGCGGCGCACTTCTTCGACGAGGGCGGATTGGGACTGAAGCAGGTCTCGCAGTGCCAGCCTGGGAATATTACAACACAACATTACAGTGTTCGTGGCCAGTCACAAAGAATCGAAACGGCAGTCGAAGTGAGAAGACCGACTGACTCGATTCAGCAGACGCCGGCGTCGCTGCGGAAGAGGCGGCGGCGTCTCCGACTCTGTCAGCTGAGCAAGCGAGGCACTTATCAGCGTCAGCCTTGTTCCGAATGAAGCAGGACTGGCAGTCCCACTCCACCTTCTTCTTCACGTCCATCTTGGAGTCTGAGAAGGAAGGGAGGGAGCAATTGGCTGACAGAGACAATTGACAGGATCGGACCGAAAAACAGTAGTGCAACTATCGACTGCGGAAGGAGCTAGGGCTATCTGCTAGCTTTCAAACCGTTGCACGCAGGTATTTGCTGGCTTCGTTCGAAACAACAAGCTGTTTTTAAAAAGTTGAGTTGTTTTATTAATACAGAGTGGTTTGTGAGTGTTTTAAAGTGGAAGAGTAAAAGAGTGGATACTTTTGTAAAGTATTTCGAAGCCTTTCCGATATGACGCGCGCCCGCCCGGAGTCCACTATTCATGCGCTACTTCTGACACGCTCCTTTCTGAGAGGTTCTTGCAGGGCAACATTGGGATCGCCCGGGATTAATTTTTTGAGCAAGACACACGCATTTCTGAGCGGTTGTTGCAAGGCAACATTGGGATCGCCCGGGATTAATTTTTTTAGCAGACAAAGTTGTTCGTAAGACAAGGGTTTAAAAAAACAAAAGTATTTCTTTAGGAATGACCGTTCAACAACTGCCTCCACGTAAGCTTCCAAACGGTCGAACGAATGCCGCTCTACAACGTAAGACAAGCGAGTTAGGGCCCATTTGCTGTTTGAACCTTTGGGTTACTGTAGCTCGCGATATTCAAACTTTTGAGTTTCGACCAATAGAAGAACAAATGATCAGTGAGTCAAGAGCTATCCAGCAACTCAAGATCGTCTCTCTACGACCCACGCTGAGCGAGTTAGAGCGATTTCCATGCTGAAAACGCAAGAATGTCGCTTTTCGCGGTGCGTGTTTGCGTAATTAAGAAAATTTTTAATGCCAAGTGAAAGAGCACGTCGACACCTTTTAGTTGAGCTATCGCACGCCGCTCTACGACGTAAGACGAGCGTGTTAGAGCCGTTTTGCGTTTTGGACTATCGGATTACTGTAGCGCGCGCAATTCAAACTTTTGAATTTCGACTTCTCTTAACGGAATTATCAGTGTACCGAAACCTATTCAAGGAACTCAAGATCGTCTCTCTATGACGGAAGACGAGCGAGTTAGATAAGTTTTGCGTTTTAACCTTTTGGGTTACTGTACCTCCCGAAATTCAAACTTTTGAGTTTCAACCAATAGAAGAACAAATGATCAGTGAGTCGAGAGCTATCCAACCAACCCAAGATCGTCTCCGTACGACGCACGCTGAGCGAGTTAGAGCGATTTCTATGCTGAAAACGCGAGAATGTCGCTTTTCGTGTTGCGTGTTTGCGTAAATAAGAAAATTTTTTGTGCCAAACGAAAGCGCACGTCGAGACCTTTCAGTTGACCTATCGCACGCCGCTCTACGACGTAAGACGAGCGAGTAATAGCCGTCTTCAGTTTGAACCTTCGGGTTACTGTAGCGCGCGCAATTCAAACTTCTGAACGCCGATTTCTCGAGGCACATTACCAGTGAGTCGAGACCTATCGATAAAGTCCAAGATCTCCTTCCTACGACTTTCCAACGGCGAGATCTGAGAGCGTGACGAACGCACGCACAGACGGACGCATAAGCTCTCGTAGGGGTTCGCCCGGCAGAGGCCGGGCGAAAAAATAGCATTTCGTCAACACCTTGAAGCGCTTCAGCTGATCTAGACGGCTTGTTGTCCTTCTTATTGGACACGTCCGCTGCAGGCGCTAGCTTCGGTATTGGAGCGGAGAAGTTGAATGGGCCGGCCGCTGGCTTGGCCTTGATGTCCAGAGTGGCGCTTAGGAAGCCAGGCTTGGGAGCCTTGAGAAGTGACAAGCTGGCGCCAATCTGAAAGAAGGGCCAAAAGGATGCAGGTGACATCCGACGGTTTCAAGCCAGAGGAAGAGCAGTGCGCACGTCGTCGGCGTAGTCGCCGGTCAAGTCTCGGGCGCTAAAGACTGCGGAGCCTGGCGTCGACACCCTCTTCTTTATCGAAGCGCCGTCGCTGCCTTTGATCTTGGGCGCAGGCGGCGCGGGACTGCCCGCAGCGACGGAGGAGAATGAGGCGGCGGCCGCTGGGTATCGCCAATAGGGCTTGGGACGACTGCCGGAGGGCGAGCCAGTGAATGCGAAGGTGGCCGACAGTTGGCGCGCTCTCGTCGGCGCCTGCGTAGCGAACGAAGGGGACTGGGGAGGGCCCTTGAGCAGCGCCGGTCCATGGACCAACAGGGAGCTTCTTCTGGACGTGGACTCGCGTGACCTCAACGACTCCGCCATCCGTCTCGCGTCCTGCAGCGACCCAATCGTATATATGACCATTTTGGTGTAACAATAATAGCGTCACAAGCGATCTTCTCACTCGAACGGGCGTGTGCATCTTCTGGAACTGCTCCAAGATCCTGCGCGTCTGCGAGCTGAGCATGGCGATCGACTTGGGGTTGGACTGCTGCTGCTGCTGTCTCTCGAACAGGCCTTCGCGCGACACGTCGCCGGCTTTTCGACTCTGCGTCTGCAGAGAAGTCAGCGCACCTTCTCCCTTGACTATCGTCCGTCATAAGGTGCACCCAACCAACCAACCCCAAATCCAGCGGAGAAGGAGTAGAGCTGGGAACCGTCCACGATGCTGGGTGTGGTCGCTCTCTCGAAGTGAAAGCCGGTCTTCGACCGTTTCTTAGACGGCTCCTCGCCGTCGTCGTCGTGAGACGAAGTAATGGAACCGACTCTAGCAGAGGTCACTGGCTCGAAAGGCCGCTTCTGCAAGGTTGAACTGATGAACGCCCATTCGCCAGAAACAATAACACAACAACACAAGGAATAAGGTAACCTTCGTCGATGGCGCCTGGCTCGTCGGATCTGCGCGCAATTCTTCTGGAGCAGCTGAAAGACGGGTGACGCTGGATGGTTGATCGACGCTACCAGAAGAAGAGGTATGCCCTGCGTGAGCGGCTGCGATGGAAAGAACAACATCTGGCTTCTTCAAGACGGTACAGCAAGCTACACAGCAACTTACGGAGGTCACCAAAAGCGTGAGTGGTTGCTCTGACAATCGTACTCTGCCGGACTTCTTTCTCCCTTTGCAAAGCAAGGCGACTGTACTTCGACGGCGAGTAGCTAGAGAGTCGTTCTGAAATGGAAACGGAACCGGACAGTTGGTGGCGGTCGCAAGTCGCAACGGGATGGTTCGGTGGGTCACTGGAGTTTCCCTCGACTTGACTGGACAACGGAAGGATGCTGCGATGCGGCCAACGCACCTGTAGCCACGTCTCTCGATCCAAATGTGGGTTTCGGAGCATTGGCGGCGCTACGAGTCGCTCTACTTCCAGAAGGCACAGGGAGGCCCAAGTTCACGCTTCTCTCTCTCGTCACTTCTTTTCGAAGAGTCGGTCTTCCTTCCCCGGAAGTGGCAGCGGCGATCACAGTAGAATTCCGACCCCGCTCGACTTCTCGACCGCCACCTGTTCTCCTCGTCCTCGCAGTAGGGCGCAACGAGTCAGTCGTCAGCGCGGAGGGGCCAACCGCGTCCGACCACACTTCTTCTTCGCCTTCGTCGACGCCCTCCTCGAAGCTCGATTCCTTGATGCCTTCCAGGGAGGAGCGCTCTCTTTCAACAGCAGCAGCAGCCGAGGAAGGGCCGCTGGTGCCCCATCCGCTGAAGGAGCCCAGCACCACCGAAGGCGACAGCTGCGAGAGACGGCCCAGCCAGCTGCCTCCTCCTGCGCCCTCTCCCTGTCAACGATGAACGAACACATAGGTGCCATTGGTCGAGAGGCTGGGGGGGGGCCCAAAACACTTACCTTTGCTGAATTTTGACTAAAATAAATTGCATCAAAAAGCGCTCAAAAATGCTCAAAATGCACGCGAAATTTGTAACAAATTCTAACCCCCCTCCCCCCCCCCCCAGTCGCAACTATGACCACGAGGAGGCAGTCGTCTACGTTCAACGTCATACAGAGAAGGTGGCAAGGCAAACGAAGAAGCAGCGCTTCTCACCGCGGATTCCTTCTTGCGTCCTCTTCTTGAGGTAGACCCGCGATCAGTCAATCGGCTCATGACTCAGTTGATGATAGACGACTACAGCAGCATATGGACCCAAGTTAGAGAAACCTTCGAAATACGCCGACAAGAGGCTTGGCCGCCCAGATTCGCGGAACTCAAATGACTTTGGATGCAAAACTGAAAGGCCGAAACATATGGCACAGAAGGTACATGTCAGGAAACTGCAGGCACATGCATGCCAAGAAGCGCGGCTAACGATACAGTATGGTTCTCGTTGTCTGCGCTACTTTGTTTGGGTCAAAGTCATCAAAAGGAAGTTGCCGAAGTCGGCTGTCTTGAACCACTCTTTCCGTTTTCCTCAAAATAATTGCTAGATTACATACGAAGAAGAATGAGAGCGCAAAGCTGACTCTCGATAGGTTTACGGTACTCTCTAAGTCTAAATATGTTCTATATATACGTCATTTTTAATTCGCTATTCAATTTCGCAAATAGCTTTGGTTTTATTATACTCCACAAAAAATGTGGAGTATATAGCGTTTGTGCGCGAAACGCAGAAACTTTGAGTCAACGGCGTTCGCGCGTGAAGCGGCCGATTTGCAAACGGTCTTTTGCGTTGGGTAGGCCTAGTAAGTGGGCAGGGTGGACACCAAACGGGGTCACGCTCCGGGACCTCGTTGGCGGGAAATTCAAAAATTTCAATTTTCAAAGTACTGAAAAACGCATTAGGCAAGGTAGAACTCGAAAAAGTTGCATATAATGGTGTATACTATCTTTTGATATGTTGTAGTACTCGATAGGGCCGAGGGTGGAAGAAATGAATTGGATCGCTGCGGGACCCATTTTGGCGCCAAATTTGAAAAATTCGCGATTTTTGGCCCCGGGTCGGCTTTGACGGGCTGCTGTGCGAGCTAGGTAGCAGCTAGAGCGGCGAGACCACTCTTGGTGCTCCTTCCCAGATGTCCTCTATCGAATGAGCCATGAACGGAGAAAATCCGGCGAAACACAAAAAAACTTTCTTGCACTGCGACTTTTTCGACTCCGGGGTCGAATTTTGCGATTTTCGCGTTTCGGCGCCTAGAGCGCTCGAATGCGTCTCCGAATCGTTCCAAACGTGGTTTCAAACGATTCTACGCTTGAATCTGGTCTAGAAAAGTGTTTTGGAAAGATTTTCGAAGCTACAGTACCCCTGCCGCGTCCGTTTGAATTGTGGGTGTCGGGTCGACTTTTACGATATTATACTCGATTTCGGGGTTTTCGGGGGCGCTGATTACGAATTTGGCATCCGTTCAGTGTTTAGATGATGTTTGAACATACCTATGACGAATTGGCATGATACCGTACCCTAAGTGCAGAATTTCGTTTCTGCGAGTCCATAGGAAGTTAGGGGTGTTGTATGTTGATTCTGGGGTATTCTGGGATGTAGATCACGAATTCGGCATTAGTTTTGCGATTGGGAGTGTCAGGAGGCCACAACAGCAGAGGAGTCACCGTGCGTAGGAGTTCAAATTTGTGGAGTATACTGCGTCTCCCGGACGACTTGCCTGGTTAATTCTTGTATTTAGATTCCATGGGTTTTGTTCTATTGTTAGTATTCACGCGATATTCTGTTCTCTGTTGTCATATTATACTGCACGCCTGCCTATTGTACGCGATATATTTAACATATGGGAAAATATGTACCTGTCTGTTAAGTGCTAAAAGTGCTGAAAATGCTAAGTGTTACATGAATTGTAGCTGTTCAAACAACCATTCTTAGACGACGACTGACTACGGAGAATTTGCAGAGACCACTGATTTATGTTGGACCGAGTGCTAAAAAGAACAGCGACTCGTAGATGGAGGCAGCAGGATGACTTTGTCTGGAGGGAGCCCGCAGGGAGACTTTTCAATTTTTCATCGGGTTGAGCGCGTCAGCGCTCAACCCAATTAGTTCGGCCGGGGGCCAGTGGGCCCCCGGGGACTAGGGGTTAGTACTACGTCATATAGGTAGACTTAACCGATCGGGCTGAAATTTTCATGGCCGAAATTTTGGCTAAGTCCCACTCAAGACGGCCGAGCTCTACTGGTGTATGCTGGGCCGCCAATCGAAGTTGACCACCAAAGCGCATCATAAGGTGAACAAATGTGTAAAACATTTCATCTTTCTAGGTTGCCTAAATAAGTTACATGGTCCCAACCGTTGCTTCCGGTTCGGGTTCGAGGCTCGGCTCAAGACGGCCGAGCTCTAGTGGTGCATGCTGGGCCGCCAATCGAAGTTGACCACCAAAGTGCACCATAAGGTGAACAAATGTGTAAAACGTTTCATCTTTCTAGGTTGCCTAAATAAAAAGTTACATGGTCCCAACCGTTGCTTCCGGTTCGGGTTCGAGGCTCAACTCAAGACGGCCGAGCTCTGCTGGTGTATGCTGGGCCGCCAATCGAAGTTGACCACCAAAGCGCATCATAAGGTGAACAAATGTGTAAAACATTTCATCTTTCTAGGTTGCCTAAATAAAAAGTTACATGGTCTCAACCGTTGCTTCCGGTTCGGGTTCGAGGCTCGGCTCAAGATGGCCGAGCTCTAGTGGTGCATGCTGGGCCGCCAATCGAAGTTGACCACCAAAGTGCACCATAAGGTGAACAAATGTGTAAAACGTTTCATCTTTCTAGGTTGCCTAAATAAAAAGTTACATGGTCCCAACCGTTGCTTCCGGTTCGGGTTCGAGGCTCAACTCAAGATGGCCGAGCTCTACTGGTGTATGCTGGGCCGCCAATCGAAGTTGACCACCAAAGCGCATCATAAGGTGAACAAATGTGTAAAACATTTCATCTTTCTAGGTTGCCTAAATAAAAAGTTACATGGTCCCAACCGTTGCTTCCGGTTCGGGTTCGAGGCTCGGCTCAAGATGGCCGAGCTCTAGTGGTGCATGCTGGGCCGCCAATCGAAGTTGACCACCAAAGTGCACCATAAGGTGAACAAATGTGTAAAACGTTTCATCTTTCTAGGTTGCCTAAATAAAAAGTTACATGGTCCCAACCGTTGCTTCCGGTTCGGGTTCGAGGCTCGGCTCAAGACGGCCGAGCTCTAGTGGTGCATGCTGGGCCGCCAATCGAAGTTGACCACCAAAGCGCATCATAAGGTGAACAAATGTGTAAAACATTTCATCTTTCTAGGTTGCCTAAATAAGTTACATGGTCCCAACCGTTGCTTCCAGTTCGGGTTCGAGGCTCGGCTCAAGATGGCCGAGCTCTAGTGGTGCATGCTGGGCCGCCAATCGAAGTTGACCACCAAAGTGCACCATTAGGTGAACAAATGTGTAAAACGTTTCATCTTTCTAGGTTGCCTAAATAAAAAGTTACATGGTCCCAACCGTTGCTTCCGGTTCGGGTTCGAGGCTCAACTCAAGACGGCCGAGCTCTGCTGGTGTATGCTGGGCCGCCAATCGAAGTTGACCACCAAAGCGCATCATAAGGTGAACAAATGTGTAAAACATTTCATCTTTCTAGGTTGCCTAAATAAAAAGTTACATGGTCCCAACCGTTGCTTCCGGTTCGGGTTCGAGGCTCGGCTCAAGATGGCCGAGCTCTAGTGGTGCATGCTGGGCCGCCAATCGAAGTTGACCACCAAAGTGCACCATAAGGTGAACAAATGTGTAAAACGTTTCATCTTTCTAGGTTGCCTAAATAAAAAGTTACATGGCCCCAACCGTTGCTTCCGGTTCGGGTTCGAGGCTCAGCTCAAGACGGCCGAGCTCTAGTGGTGCATGTTGGGCCGCCAATCGAAGTTGACCACCAAAGTGCACCATAAGGTGAACAAATGTGTAAAACATTTCATCTTTCTAGGTTGCGTAAGAAAAAAGTTACATGGTCCCAACCGTTGCTTTCAGTTCGGGTTCGGGGCTCGGCTCAAGAGGCCGAGCTCTGCTGGTGCATGCTGGGGCGCCAATCGAAGTGATCCGATCTAGCCTACCATAGGGTGAACAAATGTGTAAAACATTTCATCTTCCTAGGTTGTTTGGTTCTTGAGATATGGATGCCCAAAGGTTGGAACCAGTACAGTATGACATTATGACGAAGCCGTAAAATTTGTATAGTCGATGTCGAAATGAACTGTAGAGTGGTGATATGTATTGGAGGTGTTGAGAGTGGACTCTAGAAGGGTGGTGGGTGACGGAACGGCATTATGACGAAATCGTAAATTCGTATAGTCAATGTCAAAATGAACTGTAGAGTGGTCATATGTATTGGAGGTGTTGAGAGTGGACTCTAGAAGGGTGGTGGATGACAGAATGACATTATGACGAAATCGTAAATTCGTATAGTCAATGTCGAAATGAACTGTAGAGTGGTGATATGTATTGGAGGTGTTGTGGGTGGACTCCAGAAGGGTGGTGGGTGACAGAATGACATAGTGATGAAATCGTAATTCGTATAGTCAATGTCGAAATGAACTGCAGAGTGGTGATATGTATTGGAGGTGTTGTGGGTGGACTCCAGAAGGGTGGTGGGTGACAGAATGACGTTATGACGAAATCGTAATTTGTATACTCGTATAGCTGTCTGTGCATCCAACCTCCTGTGGCCAGACCTGTCTGTGCATCCAACCTCCTGTGGCCAGACCTGTCTGTGCATCCAACCTCCTGTGGCCTGACCTGTCTGTGCATCCAACCTCCGGTGGTCAGACCTGTCCGTGTCCCCACACCTACAACAGCAATCCTTTTAAAGCAGACCTGTCTATGTCACCTCACAGCAAACCTGCTCTATGCCCCCCCCCCCCTGAAGGTGTCCACTCTGTGGACATGGACAGGGTGTGTATTTCAGGAATGTTCCCCCCTGCTGGGGGGTAAGGACAGGTGAATTTGTTCGTCCTTATGAAGACTGATGATGAACAGGCTGTGTATCTCAGATGACTTCGGGCCCTCTACTACACGGACAAATTCAGCGTGCTCTGTATATGGGTGCCCAACTCTCACTAAATTATGAGTCTCTGTGTTTGTCGTTTGTGTACTTACTGCAAGCAAATCGCTTACCCAGCAGTAGTGCAGAATGTGCATTTACCAACGTTAATACCTCCAGAAGCTCTGTTAGCAGGTGAAGCCATCTACTTGCGTGCATGGCTGAGCGGTCAAAGTGGGAGTTAGCCATGGTGTCCGTCACCCTTGCGTACGTTGCACTGAGTGCGGACATTGTGTTGTGTGAGATGCGGTGGCAGGCACTGAATCCACACACGTGTGTTGATAGTACAGTGGGCAATATTTCGAAATTTTTTTGTATATTGTATATGTATACTTTATATACAAGCCAATAACTTTGTATATTGTATATTGTATATATTACCAGATTTAGCTTTGTATATATTTTGTATATTGTATATTATTCTATACCGTAATCTTAGTGCTTCCAAGTAAGGTTTTCATAGAAGTGTGCAGATCTCCAACTGAAAGAGTGCATTAACACATCATTTCTGCCCAAATTTTGGTAATTACGCTAAGTTTTATAGTACAGATTAGCTTATGTTTAGCTAAACTTGTGAGCTGAATATCGAATAGGGCAGAATTTGAAGAAATCTCGACCCACTACAGTAACCAAATACGGTAGAAATATACAATATACAAAGTTTGTATATCGGCCTTGTTTTGTATATGTATATGTATATTCTAAAACTTTTGTATATTGTATATGTATATGTATATATACAATACAAATATACAAAAAAATATTGTGCCCACTATAGTTGATAGTGGTAGAGTGTGTTTGCCGCATGTACGTTGTGCGTACGTGATAAGCTTCGTGCGCGTGAACAGAGCACGCTGAATTTGTCCGTGTAGTAGAGGGCCCGAAGTCATCTGAGATACACAGCCTGTTCATCATCAGTCTTCATAAGGACGAACAAATTCACCTGTCCTTACCCCCCAGCAGGGGGGAACATTCCTGAAATTAACATGGTAGCGCGTATGAAATAAACACTGCTCCAGCGTCTCCAGCATTTGTCGCATGTTTCCGCACACCAAGCGCATCGGGTAGGCAGGCAAGACGAGACAGGCGATGGTGTATCACTATAGATCGCTGTTGGTGCATCATTATCACAGTCTTGCTTGCTCCTCTTCGACATTGGGTCGCTCAACGGTGTCGAGGGCGGCTGGGTTGGCGTCGGCGGAAGTCGAGCAGGAATTTGGCCAGTCTGCCGTGGATGACGGCGAAGTTGGGTCGGTTGTTGGGCTGCCGCTGCCAGCACTCCTTCATCAGCTCGGCGACCGTCCCATCGGCCGGCATCGCGGCGGGCGGCGCCATTCGGTAGTCGCTGTCGAGCAGGGCCCTCCGCGTTTCAGCGTTCGACCAGCCGGGGTATGGCTCCTTGCCGTCGGACCAGATCTCCCAGAGCAGCACGCCGAAGCTCCACACGTCCGACTTGGTTGAAGATCCTCTGGGGTCTCTCAGCAGCTCCGGCGCAACCCATTTGATCGGAAGGCGGCAGCTGGAAGCGGTCGTTGTCGTCGTCGTCACGGTGGTGGTCGCTGTACTTGTCGAAGTGGAGGCGGCGTCCCACTGAGCGAGGCCGAAGTCGGACAGCTTGACGACGCCGCTTTTGCTCAGCAGACAGTTGCGTGCCGCCACGTCCCGGTGCACCACCGCCTTCGACTCGAGATACTTGAGTCCGTTGGCTGCCTCGACGCAGTAGCGGAACTTTTCTTCTGGTTTGTTGTTGCCCTGCCTCAGCTGCTCGAGGAGGGATCCATTGGGGCACAACTCCATCACGATCATAATGGGCATGACGGTGGCCGCGATTCCGTAGATGGTGACGATGTTGTCGTGGCGCAGGTTCTGCATCAGTCGCGCCTCGGCCACGAACTGGGCGCGCTGCTCCTTGGTGACGTTGCCCAGAGCTCTCAGCGTCTTCACGGCCACCTCCATGACAGGCGGCGCCGTCGGCCTCAGCTCTTCTTCTTTGGCTCCTCCTCCTCCTCCTCGGCCTCTTCCTCTTCTCGTCTGCTGCTGCCTCTTCTCCGACGGGGGCCGATTCAAGAAGAATCTCGCTTGGAACACCTCGCCGAAGGCACCCGAACCAAGCTTTTTGCCCAGCTTCAGTTGGTCGTGGTCCAGCTGCCACTCCTGCTTGTGGATCGGTCTCTTGAGCACGGCGCGTTCGCGAGTGATCTGCTGCCTGGAGCGAAGGTAGTGGTCGACCAGTTCGGGTATGGTGGCGAAGCAGCTCTTGTGGATTCTCCAGGAGCCCAGGTTGCTCTCGTGGATCAGCACGTGCTGCACGCCCGTCTTGGAGGCTCCTCTGACGGAGATGACGTAGCGCTTGGCGCCCTCGTGTTCCGACTGGCGCAGCAGGAAGTCGCCTTCCTCCTGGAGCATTACTTCGATGTCTTGTCTCGGCATCAGACCGTGGAAGTACTGCAGACTCTCGACGTCTCCGTCGGCTTTGCTGGTCGTAGGCGTGGCCGTTGGCTCGTCGTACTGCGTCGCCACATTCCTCTCGACGGTCGGAGGCGGCCCGCTGCTCTTCCGACGGGCGACGGTGGCCTGCGCCGACTTGACCAGCCTTTTTCTGCGGATGGCGTCGCCTCTTCTCCTTCCCCTGCCTCTTGTTCTTGACGCAGTGCTGGTGGTGGTGGTGGTACTCGTTGCTGTAGAGGTTGGCGTCGTCGTCGTCGTCTGCGTAGTGGTCGTCTCCGGCTGACTGCTCTTTCTGTCGGCCGTCGGCAGGCGTCGGATTTGGACCCGCTGTCGTCGGGCCGCCGGCGGCGACGCGTCCACTGGAGATGTCGATTGCGCCGGTTGCGTCTTCTTCATCTTGACTTCTAACTTTCTCTAACTATTGCCGGTTATATTTCTTTTACTTCTTTCAGAATTTCAAGTGGCCCCATCGTCGTTTTCAAGTCTTATACGCATTCACTCAGATATGCTGGCGATTAACATGCACGCAACTGGCCCTTAAGTATTGCTCCGTTGGTGGCGAAACGATCTACCACGAGCGAAAATTCAATTTCGAAATAATCTACCGCAAGCGATGTTCAAATTCAAATTTAAAATCTAGCCATTCAAATAAAGACAGTAGTAGTGGGGTGAGGCTAGAAGTTCAGATTTGAATTCTAGACTTTCAAGTACAGCAGTCCCTGTAAGGCTATACGTTGACATTCAAATTTCAATACTAGACTTTCAAGTAAAGCAGTGGTGGTGTGACTAGAAGTTCAAATTCAAATTTGAATTCTAGACTTTCAAGTACAACAGGGGACTGCAAGTTCAAATTCAAATTTGAACTCGCCATTCAACTACAATAGTCCTCCGGGTGTGCATTGCTATCCCCAAGACCAAATCTCAGTGAAGGCAGCTGTGAAATACTGCAGTCATGGTAAGTCGGAACAGTATGCAGCCTCTCAGTTTCCTCAAACTTCATGGAACTTAGCCGGACTGCGACTAGCAACTGCGACCAGCAAATCAAGGGTTCTCAGAAATGCGCAGGCAGTGTTATGGAAGTGGTGCACATACCCGACTGTGCGCCCCGCCCATATTTTTAATTGTCTGTCATTTGTTGATTGTTCCGTCGTGAAACATTTAGTCCTTGCAATCACAAGATTTGACACTTAGACAGCATCAGCAGCGACCTACACGTACGTGCAGTAGGTGACCAATTACTCGAAGCGTCGAAGTTTGCGTTGACTTCGTATTCGCTGCGCTTCTGCCTCCATCCGAGGGAACTGTTGAATTTCAATGGCTCGTTATTATTCGCGGCTTCCTGCCTTCCTTTGAGCAGAGAGGGCTTTTCCGCTGTCTGACTGGCTTGGTGACTGTGCTCGCGCGCGGCGCCATCTCGCCACCTACGCAGTCGTACAGTTCATTGGCAGCTGCAGGCGGCAGGCCTGTGGGTAGAAGAGAAGAGCGATAGGGTGAAAGGACCTCTATCCAACTCCAGTGTGTTTGTTAGGCTGCGGTGAGAAAAGAGGCTGGAAGAGTCGCTGTGCCAACGATGTTTTGCTGTCGCCATCGTCGTCGCCGCAGCGCGGTGACAGAGACAGACAACCCCCGCCGGCGACCGCCACTCGAACGGCGCATTCCTCCAGACCGCATTCCAAAGTCGTTTCATCATCGCCAGCGTTTGTGTCGCGCACGGGCGGAAAGGGATGGGGGGGGGGGGGGGGGCACGAGGCAGTCGCCTCGCCTCGCGGTCAACAACAACAGCGACTTCGCAATTCCGCGTCGAACAAAGAAAGGTACATACACCGGTGGTCGTGGCGACCCCCCAAATCTTTCGTCGTCGCCGTCGCTGTGGGAGAAGAGAAGAAGAAGAATCGGTGCGGATTCTTCGGGGGTAATTGACCATCTGGCTTGCCGAGTCGTCTGCCCGCAGCTGGCGGTGGGCCTGCGGGCTCCTCGTCGCTCTCAACCGAATCTTGCCATCTAATCGGTCTCGGCGACCTTGTTTTGCGCCCCATTGTTATTCTTTCCTTCCCTCCTCTACCGCCGCCTGTCGCGCCCGCTAGGGTACATAGGTCTCCTCCGCCGTATCGACGACACAAAGCGGAACGGCCGGACGCCATACGGTTCTCGTCTCCAACAGGTTTCGCCCACAGCCAAGCTTCTCGGCTGACTAATCCGCTTTTGTCCGGAGAAGGCCACTTGCAAAAATGCCTTGCTTTTACATATGCAAACCGAAGAGACGACGACGGTAATACATGCCCTAGCCGTTTTTCCGGCGCCACTCAGATCTCAGAATGTTCTGTCCTTTCATCTCTGAGATTTATTTTATCGCTGGGTGTTATCCCGCCTTGACTTTCACGCAATGCTTCTGTTGCCAAGAAAACCGACGACTCGTCTCTTCGCCATTGAAATGGTCTTCTACCACCAACTACCTGGCTGGCGTGTATCTTCCGGTTTTGCGATAGGCGTGGCCCTTCACGTCTGTGTGTTTCCATCTGATTACCTTGTGCGATATTTGCCGCAATCGTTGACAATAGGCACCTATCCATTCATGTACATATTCCCTCTCTACTCCCGCGCTCAGCCGCACCCAGTTCCGGCGTAAGTTAGAGCTAGTGAACTGGAGTTGCCCCAACTTTATCTAAAGGGGGTGCTATTGTCCTGGCCTCCCACGCGCAGCAAAGGTGAGCCAGCCACCATCCGTCAGCGACGTCAAAACAAACAGCGATGGCCGCTCAAGCGCGCCGAGGTTTTGACTTGAAAAGGAGAAGAGCGCGCGTCCTCCATCTGACTAACCACCGGGAAGTTTCCGCTCGACGCCGACGACGAGCGCGAATCGCCTCCAGCGACCGCTTTCATTTGTCGCTGCTGACGACGACGTCGACGATATCACCGAGGATGAGACGTGTGCGCCTCTTCCAGTGAGTGGGCACGAGCAGGTGGCCGCAGCAGCGGCCTCGCCACTTGTGTTGGTTGCGACTGACGGCGGCCGCGCCAGCGACGCAAAGGCAACAGAAGGCGGTTGGTTGGGGAGGCCGATGACGACGGTGGCGGCGGCCGGCGCGCGACACGCGACGTTATCTATGCCGTTTCGATGGCGTCCGCAACAGCTGTTCTATCTAAACACAAACAGCTCTTGGGAGAGAACCGTCAGGCCGCTCGTGCGCGCGCAATACGTAACCGGCGGCGGTTGATGACTCAACCGCGAACGGGCGCGCTCTCCTCCTCCGCCACCCACACTTCTCTTTCTCCGCGGCTCGTAATTCGGCTGCGGCGACGGCCGGCCGCTAATCTTCGCGACAAAGGAACACGACGACGACGACGACAATCATTGGAGAAACGTCTCCGCCGCGTGCCCATCGTCGTCGTCGTCGTCGTCCTTGCTGTTGACGGCGGCGGCATCCCCTTTGTGCTGTCGCGATCGCCAATCGCCGTCTCACCAACTTCGCTGGCTCATAGTCCAGCAGTAGTGGTCTGGGCGCAGTTTCAAACCTCACGTAGGGTCGCTCCTTTCCAGTGGTGCCGCCTCCTAAATCCCTCCCGAAGCGAGCGGCCGTGTGAACCTCTGCGTGGTAGATGTGAACGCATTTCAGAGTGGGACGGATCGGCGCCGCGGCCGCTGCGCCTGTTGTTCTTCCGCTGCCGCTTTGGGCGGCTCTCTGGGGGAAAGGAGTTGCGCCAACATCGGGTCAGAAAAAGCCTGATAGTAATTCACGGGGCGCGCGCAGCCGGCCTCTGGCGAGTGGTCGGATGGGCGCTTCGCGGCTCTTTTGCGGCGGCCGCAGGCGGCGGGAGTTGCGGCCTCGGCTGAGCGGAAGAAAAAGCGACCAACTGTCGAATTGGTTGTGGCGGCGGCGGCCACCGGTGACCCTTTTAGGGCCGGAGGAACAACTGCCACTCATTAGTCTTGTTCGGGCCGATTCGGCCACTTCCTCCAACTTTCTCACCCACCTTGGGTTACGCGCCAGGCCTTAGCCAAACGTACACGAGTCAGTGCCACCCCAACTTCTCACTCGGCGCCCATTCATTCAGTTCTTCTAGTCGAAACATCGTAGTCGTCGCGTACGGGGCTATCACGTATGTAGGTAGCCACGGCTGACCACACGCCACTCCTACCGCGTTGCTTGAGACACTGTGCTTCAAATCGTATGTGTCCTTCCAGATCGCAGTCTCGACCAGTGAGTAACCGGCAGTCATGTCCACGCTCCAGTACCCTCCATTCGGCGTGCTGCAGGCTCCTCGGCTAGCGCCCTTCCTGGAGCCGTCCATTCCCCTGATGGGCTCCTTCAAGTTCCCCCCTCCGTTCGGCGCCACTGGGGGCGTCCTGATTCCCACCAGTAGTCCAGGCTTCCTGTGCACCAGTCTTCCCAAGCACTGGAGATCCAATAAGGCGCTGCCGCAGGGCTTCACGGTGCTGGCTCTCGACCCCGTTCCCGACGGCACCGAGGTGGTCGTGAAAGCCGGCAACGAGGACAACTTCTGCGCCGAACTCAAGAACAACTCCGCTTTCATGAAGGGAGGCATCGCCCATTTCCACGACCTCAGATTCATCGGCAAGAGCGGAAGAGGTCAGCGGCGTACATACTATACGTGTATTAGTCAGTGGTCGACTATGTGCGCATACAAACTTACGTTCCTTTTAGTACATACATACATAGCACACATTGATAAACGGCACACAATTTTCTCTTGACTAAGCTGTGTTTGTGAGTAGGGCAGTATTAATGGCAAATCACAATATTAAAACAATTTTCTTCCAAGTCTGTGTCTAATGCAACTGATGAACTATTGTGGTGTGGTGTTGTTTTAACAACCAAACAGCAATCTTAGCAGTTACAATGTATGTACATGCATGCATATGTAGCGCCTTGCTTCCACACGTTGCAGGGAAGACGTTCTGCCTGTCGATCAACGTGCACACGAAGCCGACCCAGGTGGCCACCTGCGACAAGGCCATCAAAGTCACCGTCGATGGGCCCAGAGAACCCAGGAACAAACACTCCCTTGTCAGAGGCAAGACACCACGCCAAGCGAAATTTCAGTTTAGATAATTATGCAGAACTGCGTACTCATTCAGGCGCTCTAATGGAGGAGATGCCTATGAGTATGGGGCCGCACAAGCGACGCCTTGACTCGACAGCCGCCAGCCCGCTGTTCGCCAAAACGGCCCGGATGGCCGCTCCCTTCTCGCCCACCGACCAACTCCAGAGGATCTCTCTGGGCCACCCGGTGCATCAGCCGGTGGCTCGCTACTCCTCCTCGTCCACCACCGCCTCCACGGCGAGCGGAGCACTCGGCAGCTTCCCAACCGCCACTACCTCGTCGTCTTCGTTGCCCCCGTCTTTGGCCACAACGCCCCTCTACCCATCACTGCTTCCGTTGGCCCCGCCGCCCTCTCTTCTAACGTCGCCAGTCAGTCCCAGTCCCCTGTTGTTCGACCCGGCCGCTCTTCTCACCTACCTCCAGAATCGACTCGTCATAGAGGCTAGGAGAGAAGCGCACGTCGCTGCCGCCTCGAACGGCGAATCGAACGAGACGGAGGAATCAGCCACTCTGGAAACACGATCCAACGTGTGGCGGCCTTACACTGAGTCACGCCCCACATAGGGGTCTTCAACAAACGACAAGGCCAACGGCAGTGACAAAGAGTGGGGTTGGAGCCCTCGGCTTTGCTTGTTTCTTCGCGTGCTTTACACCTCAGTCCATCCGTGCATCTGTTGCTGTCTTAGCGTAACTAGGGTTAGCGCGTTACTCAACTAGGTAGGTTGTAGTCATTATTCACAATTACATCACAGCGTTCATTTCCTTAGTTATTTCACTAGCCGAGGTATACGGTAACTGGAAACGTCGACGAAGCCAGCCTGCAAAGACGACGCTGCAACTGGCGAACTTTGTACCTACAACGTCCACATTACGAACCTCAACAAGCTTCTGTTCTCAGTTTGTTCTTGCGGCGCGACGCGACAATCGACCACTGGCCTTCTCCGGTCAGTTGCACGTCCCGACTCCGGTGTTGAACCCATGGAGATACCATAGTGGCGCGCTCAATATTCGCTCAACTGTCTCTTTGCTCATCACGATGCACCTGTATCTCGCTCGGACTTGCGTTGCTAAGGATGCAATACCTCGCAGCGACTGCGACTGACCTGACTGACCTTGACTCAGAAACGAAGAGTTTCGACGAATTCGTGGTCAAGTTGTGTAGGCACAGCAAATGACACGATGGGTACGGTAGCTTAGAGGAGTGTTCTATAGGCGGCGAGTATAGGAGAGGGGGGAGGGGGGGGGGGAGGGGTACATTGCTACGCCGTAGCGCCTACACTCTTTAGCTATGTATGCAGAACGGCGTAACGACATTATCAGTGTTGCTAAAATGCATAGCCTCAATAATCACCACTCAATCGCTACTACCGAATGGAACTACGTAACTACAGGGATGAAGGGATGATGTGAAGCTAAGCCATTACGTGAGAAAATTTGGAATTCGAAAATACCTAAAGTACGCTCCACTTGCCGAGCAACGGGTATGGTAACCTAGTACACTATCGAACCACTTGGTAAGTGACTTGACTGGCCTCATATTAGTTCTCGTTCTGTTGATGTTAGGCGCTGGACGAATGAACTACGATCTACTGCTGGGGTGTTTCCATAGACCGACCAATGATCTTGTTGGATCACTCGCAGTCCATTACTGCGACTCAAGCGCAACACCCATTGCCCGACCGTGAAGTACCGGCAGTGCGTATTTTACGTGTTCTTGGTACAGCAGAGCAGAACATCGAAAACGAGAAAGTGATTGTCTGCAACTGCTGAAGAAATAGAGCAGCGCAAGGACTGATGACCGTGGCGAAAGAGTTGGTGGAGGGGGACAAGGAGACGGAGCCCATGGAAGGCGTGGAAGAGCAGGAGACGGAGGAGGCGCCGCCGCCCCCGGTCGACTACCTGGCGAAGCAGGACGCGGCCAGTCTGGACGCGACGCAGTTGACGCCGTTGACCTTCGAGGTGATCAGTCGGCAGGCGACCATCAACTTGGGCACCATCGGCCACGTGGCCCACGGCAAGTCGACCGTGGTGCGCGCCATCAGCGGCAAGTCGACGGTGAAGTTCAAGAGCGAGCTCGAGCGGAACATCACTATCAAGCTGGGCTACGCCAACGCCAAGATCTACCGCTGCTCCAACGCCGACTGCCCCAGACCGCACTGCTACCGGTCGGCGCCCAGCGCCAGCCCCGATCGCCTTCCCTGCGCCCGGGACGGCTGCGGCGGCCAGATGCAGACGGTGCGTCACGTCAGCTTCGTCGACTGTCCCGGCCACGACATCCTGATGGCGACCATGCTGAACGGGGCGGCGGTGATGGACGCGGCGCTGCTGCTGATCGCCGGCAACGAGTCCTGCCCTCAGCCGCAGACAAGCGAGCATCTGGCGGCCGTGGAGATCATGCAGCTGCAGAACCTGCTTATCCTGCAGAACAAGATCGACCTCGTCAAGGAGGAGCTGGCCAGAGACCAGCATGGACACATCAAGGACTTTGTCAAGGGAACCGTCGCCGAGAAAGCGCCCATCATTCCCATCTCCGCCCAACTCAAGTATAATATCGAGGTTGGTGCGGGTGCCGTCAGAGATACAGATGCATAAACGCCATGGTGCAAGTGTGGACGTTAACCTATTTCCAGGTCGTGTGCGAGTACATCTGCAAGAAGGTGCCGATCCCCGTGCGCGACTTCACAAGCGACGCGCGCCTCATTGTGATTCGCTCCTTTGACGTGAACAAGCCGGGTACGGAAGTCGACGAGCTACTGGGAGGCATCGCTGGTGGCAGCATTTTGAAAGGTGGGTTTTTACGTTGAAGACACATGTTCAATGCATTCACGATATCTCCAAGAATATTGAATAATGAGTCATTCGTCTTGTTTGAGGCGTGCTGCGCGTGGGCCAAGAGATCGAGGTTCGGCCGGGCATCGTGAAGAGGACGGCCGAAGGCAGGACCATATGTCAGCCGATCATGTCTCGCATCGTCTCCCTTTTGGCCGAGGAGAACCAGCTGCAGTACGCCGTCCCTGGAGGCCTCATTGGTGTCGGCACCAAAATTGATCCCACCCTCTGTCGCGGAGACCGTCTCGTCGGTCAGGTAAGCTGCGGGAATGGAACGGGGTGTAAGGCACAATTTAGATTTTCTGATCTCAGCAACGTACTGTAAGCTACGTCTCTGCATTGGGGGAGGTTCGCAAGTCGCCGCAGCCCCAAAATCCGAAATCCAAAGCCCTTCCTTCGTGCGTTCAGGTGCTGGGGGCCGTGGGCACTCTGCCGGACATCTTCGTGGAGCTGGAGATCGAGTACTACCTTCTGCGCCGTCTGCTGGGCGTGAAGACGGAGGAGAACAAGAAGGCGGCGAAGGTGGCCAAGTTGGCCAAGGACGAGACGCTGATGGTGAACATCGGCACTCTCTCCACGGGCTGCAAGGTGCTGGCCGTCAAGGGGGAGCTGGCCAAGATCGCCCTCCAGAAGCCCGTCTGCACCGACGAGC
Organism: Linhomoeus sp. GSCO2_2; assembly: GCA_030248115.1. Classification (NCBI taxonomy): domain Eukaryota; kingdom Metazoa; phylum Nematoda; class Chromadorea; order Monhysterida; family Linhomoeidae; genus Linhomoeus; species Linhomoeus sp. GSCO2_2. The sequence continues at coordinate 27,532 of JASAMZ010010655.1, forward strand.
GCGAGAAGATCGCCCTCAGTCGCAAGATCGAGAAGCACTGGCGTCTCATCGGCTGGGGCACCATTCGACGCGGCGTCGCCGTCCAACCCACCGCCGTCGGCGCCGAAGACTGATACTAGCAGGGAAGTGAGTCGAGAGAAGCTTAGGTAGGTAGGTACAAGAGTGGAGGGCCGTCGCTTGACCGTCAGTTGTCTCTTCTTTCGTTGAGTTTGTTCCCTTTCTTGATTCAGTGCTGCAAAAAGGGTCGGTTCTTACACGGACAGGGGTTGTGGTGCGCCGAATGTTTAGTGCGCTTGGAGATGGAGATCGTGTTTGGACACTAACTATTTAGTATTAGTCAAAACTGATCAATAGCTACAAACTTTTTATCGGTAGCGACACTGTAACCACACAGATGAGCCTAAAGGTCTCGAGACTAAATATGGAAGTTCACTGAGAAGAGAGTGGCAAGCAGGCAAAGCTCGATTGCAGCAACCACTAGCTTGATCTGGCATGTCGATGAGGCTGGCGACGGGCCAGACACCTCTGACTCCTTGACGGTATCCTCGGTGTCTCTGCTGCGAAGCGCTTCGCTCAATTTTGTCGACTTCTGGCCGCCAGTTGACTGCGCGAGGTTTCCTTGTCGCCTTTCTCCTCCGGATGGGTGGCTTTCAGATGGCCGTTCCGAAAGCTCGTCGGGTTCATCCGTTGGAAGGCTGGAGCAGTGTGAGCTGGACACGTGTCGTTTCGGCAGTGATTCGGGGTCGTTGCAGAAGTCGAAGTCGCGGCAGAGAACGTAGGTGTTGTCGTCGTCGAAGTAGACGACGCGGTCGTGCGCCCTGGAGGCCAGCCAGCACTCCATGATGGGCTCCTGGCCGCCGAAGCCTCGATTCCACGCGTATCGACAGGCGGGGAACTGGCCGGCGCCGACCTCGCCGAAGCGACAGACGCCGTCGGCGTCGCACTCCTTGCTCTTGCCGTTGCACTTGCAGCGCAGCTCGGCCATCGCCTTGGGAAAGAGGGCGCCCGGGGGCCAGCGGCACTTCTGGAGAACCTCGACGACGTCTTTGTTGCAGAGGTCCTTTGCACAGTGGACGGTCAGCTGATTGAGACGACCGTTGCTGACCACGTACTCGAGAAGCTCCTCTGAAACGGTAAAATATGATG
>JASAMZ010010657.1:0-11319 GCA_030248115.1 Linhomoeus sp. GSCO2_2
CCGGACACAAATAAGCGTGATGCAGCATGCGTTGAGGTTACGGTAGGCTGTGATCACAACGTGTTGCGAAGTGTCAAAGGCGGCTCGTGGCACTCCGCTGCCGCGTTGGTTGTTGTGAGCCGTCTAGAAAACTGATTCGAATCGAAACGCGACATGCAAAGGTGCAGAACTGGACAAAGAGCGAAGCGAGTACCAACATGCATTAGGACAGGCATGCACACAAGCAGCACTGGGCACTAAACTTCAGTCGGATTGAACTGAAAGGCAACGAGGCACTTTTCAATGTAGGTAGGTAGACGACAGAAAGTTGCTGTGAATACATGTCCACCTACAGTGACAGAATGTAAAAACCATTCCCCTCCCCTCGAGCCTTTTCCCAGAGGACGCGAGAATAAGACTGATGGTCTTTTCTGAGAGGCTAGGTATGGAATCGTATCACACGAAGAGCCGAACGAAGCGACGAACAGGTCAACCGCAACAATGAAACAATCCTAAAGCTGACCGAATATCGATCGATCGATATCCGACACATCAATGTCAGTTACCGGCGGCCTTTTCCAAGTCGATCAGTGTCTTCACGCCGTCGTACATCTGTTTCACAGCCTGGTACTCTGTGAGACCCAAACGGGCCTTATTCGACACGTCGTACACTCCTCCCTCGGAGTCGCTGTGCTCGCCGTGAATGCCTGTGAGAGACAAGACACAGTATACGGTAGTGTACCTACTGCACAGAGTATGCAAATCGCAGAATCGACTGATACAAGAATTCTCGTGGATTTGTATGTTCGCCAAATGCGTTGAGCACTTCGCAGGGCATAGACGTTGTTTGAATAACGAGACAAAAAAATTTTCTGGTTCGACACACTATTATTCAACTGACAAAAGGCGTTGGCGAGTGTTACAGACAAATATACCTCGGGATAAGGGAATTATCGTTCAAGCTATGATTGGGAAAACCACCCGTCTGTCAGGCAGAACGTGCGCTTGTCGGATTGTCCCTTTGGACAATTGTCCGCAGACAAAATAGTGCTCCGTCCGACAAACTTCAGCCGATAGGGCCATGTTACAAATTCCGAGTCTAACAAAACGTTCCACTCGAACTCAAAACAGTCCCTTTCTCCCACCCACTCATCTACCGTACCTAACCCTACCCACCCCGTATCTGCAGCTTGAGCTCGTCGCAGGTCTTCTTGAAGTTGGCGTAGTCTGCGCTAATTTTCGGCAGTCTAATGTGGACGCTGGCCCTTACCGTAGTCCCCAGATTGGTGGGACAAAAAGTGAGCCAGCCCAGCCTCTCGTCCCGACTGAAGGGCGCCTTTGAAGCCACCGTCTTGATGCCCTGCGGCGGTATTGGGTGCTTTGAAATGGGCAAAGGCTTAGGGAATTTTGTTATGAACAAGTTAGGGAGTTGCACACGCCCAAAACTTGTTCGGACATGGTAAAGGTGTCCCCAAAAATCAATCGCTACAACTAAGTGCTCAAAACTTGTTAAACGTGGAAAAAGTTCGGACAAAGGGGTGGTGTCCGAATTGTCCGATCTTTTGTCATGACCAAATCTTTCCCGTGTTACAGTAATCCAAGGATGACTATGCGTTGAAGTTATTGGACATTCGATTTGGCGATTTCAGCCGGAAGGTGGCCAGGGGCTCATTTCTTCTGTCAGTTTCATTCTGTCAACCGTTAGCGGAGCAGTCTGCCTACTATCCCTTCACATCCCAAACTCCCTCTCCCATACCCTAATGAGTCTATCCAGGACTTGTCCCACGTCTCCCCCACTCTGCATGCTGATGAGGCGCAGGTGGTCCTCCTCGTTGACCCACACGAGGAAGCTCTTGCCCGCATTGTGGTAGATGCCTCGCCCAGTGGGCCAGAAGCGACACGCGTTGGCCGCTTGCAGGAATCTGTGGGAATGGGTGGTTGCTGTGCTCTTCTGAGAGGGTGCCTGCTGCATTGGAGGTGGTCAATCCTACGCCCATACCATAGGTGCAGGCCACCCGGAGGCCGGGGGGGGGTTCTTCTTAAGGAAAATTTTAGGGAGGGGGGGGGGGGGGGGTCCCGGTACCCGGAAAATCAATTTAGAATGGCCAAAAATGTGCCTAAAACGCCTTATTTTGGTCAAAAACACGCTAATTTGTGCATAAATAGACGAAATATAGCGCCGCAGGCGAAAATTTGGACAAAATAGGACCAAAAACTACCAAAAATACAAGAAAATTTCCGAAATTTCCGGATTTTTTTCCGAATTTCGGAGATGCCAGGGGGGGGGGGGTCTCCGGAAAAATTTCCTGAGGGCCATGGCCAGGGGGGGGGGGGGGGGGGTTCCCCCCCCCCCGTCCCCCCCCGCCTGCACCTATGGCCCACACGTGTAACCGGGGGGGGGGGGGAAAGCCCCCCCCCCTAGCCTGCGGCGCTTAAAAATAGCAAAATTTTCGCCTGCGGCGCTATATTTTGGACGTTTTTGACCAAAATTAAGCGATTTTTGGCACTTTTTGGCCTATTTTTGCAAAATTTTCTTATTTTTTGGTACTTTTTTGGCAAAATTTTTAGGTCATTTAACCCCCCCCCCCCCCTCCAGGGGCCCTCAGCCCCCCCCCCCCCTGAGGGTCCATACCCCCCCCCCCCCCCGACCCCCCCCCCCCCTGGCCGGTTGGCGCTTACACGTATGCCTACGCCCAAGACAATCGCATGGTTTGCCCGTGCTTCAATGAGAGCAGTCTTCAGTTACATCGTGCCCGATTGACCCATCTCTTTAGCAAAGGTAGCTAAAAGCTGTACCATTCTGTTGCCAAGTTCCTTTCACGGCTTGCGTTACGCCAAGTCAATGTCGGTGAAGTAAGTGACCCCATAACCTGCACCTGCGTCTAGCTCGACACATATTTCATGGCGCAGGAATCAAAGCAAATCGCCAACATCGCACTCTGAGCCACAAAAAAACCACGTTCTCGTTCCCTACTACACTGTGCACTCTCTAATCCAATGTCTCCCTCTATCTCTATTTCGCCCACCTATCTCCCTCCTTGAACAGGAAGTGGTCGTCGATCAGCTGCTGCTGTGTCCCCTTGCCCATGCCCGTCAGAGGGTAGTAGGTGCCTTTCAGTTCCTCATCTGTGATCTCTTCGAATATTTGCTTCACCTTGGCCTCCATCTCCTTGTAGTTCTGACAAGTGGACAAGTGGGATACTGTAATACTTTCATTCGAACAAATTTCTAAAGGAAACCCCTCTCGCTTCTCTCTATCTACGCAACCACAAAAACACTCTGCAGAACACTGGGAAGTACCTACAGTACACCCAAAGGTTCTAATCAAGCCAATGCTGTAGTTTAGGAAGGACATCGCTGGGGAATGGGATACTGTAGGTTGACGGGTAGATTTGGATACGATACCTCCTCTGTCAAGCAGGGATTGAAGGGGTAGCCTTCCAGTGAGCGGCCGCAGCGGATTCTGGTCGAGTTGATGTACTTGCCTGAAGGGCATTTTTAATTCGCAGTTACTTGGGGAAAAAACGTCACGATCTGGCAATTTTGCCAGATCGAGTGTACGTACACCAACCACTCCATACCCTCAGGGTCCAAGTCAGGCATCTCTGCCACGTGCGCTTCTCCCAAATCGGTGGGCGGCTGCTTGGAATCGGGTCCGAATCCCATGTGGTAGTCCTGTATGATGGGGTCGAACAGGTCCTTGAAGGTGGAGTAGGACTCGGCGTCCGGCGCGTAGACCCCTATGCCGCTGTCCAGGTTGGCCACGCCTGATACATGAGAAATACTGGGAGACGCAAGCGACGGGCAGAGTTGCTTGCTGCGTGAAGTCTCAGTTCAAAACGTTGCCAAGTGGCACCGCCGACTTTTGGGCCTTTCTTCAACGTTAACTCTCGTTTTGCACGCCAATCGCGATCTTTGAGGCATGTTTATTGAACCACAAGTGCAGATCAGGTCACCGGGGACATAGTCTAAGCAAGTTATCTGCACGCAGTAGACCTGTGATAGCGGCCTACGTTACGCACGAATGAATATCTTCCCTCCTTGCCTTCCCTGCCCACTCAGAAGTTACTAGACGGGAAAAGAAGCTCTCAATTGGAGGTGTTAGAAGGCTATGAAGGGCCTCATTCCATTCGGGTGGGTATCGCAGCAACTAGAACCGGACTAGCAGTACCACTCACTCGTTGTTTAGTGCCCCCCCCCCTTTGCTCAAGAAAGTGAAACTGCTCCGCCGTCGCCCAAACAAGAAGTGCCCGTTGTGCAAACTTGCGGCGTACGTGCGAGCAAACATGTCCTATAGCAAACTGACCTAGACCTACGCAACTCTCGACCCACAAGTTTGGGACACGTGCAGAATGGGTCTTCCAAAGAGGGCAGTATTGACACCTCTGACGAGGTGCCAATCGACATGGCGTCCGTGCTCGAAAGTGCTATGTAGCGCACAATCGACAGACGCTTGTACCCCACCCACCCGACTGAATGACGTCCCAGAGTGTGGCTCCCAACTTGGTCTTCTTCTGCTTGTTGTCGTTCATCACCTTCTCAGTGAGACACTTCTTCAGCAGCGAGTGGCACTCGGCGTCGCTCGCCGCCTGAAATTCAAGGAACGCGTTTTGGCGCACTTTTCAAACTTTCAAATCCGGCCAATCACGAACCTGCAACGTCCTGTAGCCCTCCTCGATCTTCTTGATCGCTTCCGCGTCGGCCATTCTGCGTCTCTTGCTTCTACTGCTCCTTCGGCTTCGCGCGCTCCCGCTGGTATTGGCGCTGCTGCCTTGACTCGTAGTGCTGTGCGACTGCCTGCCGCCGCCTTCTCTACTATCTACTCCAGCCGAGCTGTGCCTAACCCCAAATTGCCCTCCCAGCCCGTCCACGCAGTGCAGAGTAGTGTGCGCGTACGCTTGGCGCAGCATGGCGCCTGCGCTGCGAAACAGCAGGGGGGACGCGCGCAACAGGGGCGGTGGAGGGCGCTGATTGGCCGGTTGAAGAGAAGACCACGCCACCTCCTGCCGGCGACGAGGGGAAACGCTTATGCACTTTTGAAGGTACTAACTGGGCGCAAGATTTGCAGTAAAGCTTCTTGACAAGTATTTGTTGTCTGCCAGCTTACAGCCTACAGGCTTTGGCACGTTGGCATGGTGTATGATATCGAGCCCTTAAGTAAAGCAGCCTAGCTGAGAAAGTTCATTTCCGTTGACTAGCCGCCCGAGTACGGTTTCCTTGGTGACAAAGCGCCGTCCAAAGGTGGTCGCGCGTGAAGCGCTTAGCACCTCCTTTCAAGCAAACCGAATAGGTCTATACAAGGCTCAAGGCAGGCATTTGTTTACCACGGCAGCACAGAGGCTCGTTTTGTGACGCGAAAAGCTCGGAGCTAAACAGACGAAGATTGAACACACATTTTGCGATACAGAGACGAAGCAATACTCAGCGAGACCCGAGAGACAAAATCCGCCAGTAGCCAACACTGCAGCAAACCCAGACAGTCAACGGCGAACTACAGTCTACACACACACACAGACACACTTCGGATCACACCACAAAGAATCCTTGTCTTTGTCTGTCTACGATCGAACCTTTGTCTTCTGCTTGACTTGCTTTCTGGGCTCGAGCGAGACGGCGGGGCTGCCTTGGGTTCCGGTTGGGTCGTGTAGCCAGGGGTAGTTGTCGGGACACTGCTGGGCGCAGATGGAGAAGTAGTGGTCGCCGCCGGCCAGACGAGTCTTGTAGGCGCAACGCAGGGGGTGCTGAATGGAGGGGGGGGGGGCAACTTATTTTGATTCATCTTATTTACCAATGTACTCTATTTGATTTCGTGTAACTTTATTTGATTTTATTACACTATTACACTTTATTTAATTTTATTTTTGATTTCGTTTTATTTTGTTTCATTTGTTTTATTTTACTTTATCCGGGGATTATTAGAGTATTTACGGTAAGCTTATTTTGTTTTACTTAGCTTTGTTTTCTTTCATATTACAATATTTTGTTTATTTCGTTCTGTTTTATGTAAAATCAATTTTAGTTTGCTTCTTATGCCGTATTTTACCCATTTCTGTTTTGCAGCTAATTAATTTCATTTTATTTTAACTCAGGTATTCCATTTTGTTGATTTATCGTATTTCCATCCTCTTCTTTCAATTTTGATACCGCATCGGATGCGTTGTTGCACACTCCACTCCACCTCGCAGGCGTCCCTGGTGAGCTGGACGGCGTCCATGTAGGGACACTGCCAGGGGGCGAAACGGCGATTAATCTCAGAAACTGGCGTGGGATTGCGCACCCACTCCAAGGCCTGTTTGGCCGTCACCACGTAGACGTCGCTCTTGTTCAGGATCTGTAGGGTGTGAGACAAAAACTGTAATAGGTGATTGTCGCAAAAACAATCTACAATTATTGGGCTGACGAAACATGATGCTTTGTTTCTTCGAACGACAAACGCTGCACTGGCCTGGAATCATTTGGCATACTAATTGGAAACACGTCTATTTCAGGCACGAGCATACTCTGGTGTTGGCCCGATCACCGCAACCTATTCCGTGCCAGTTCGAAAGGTGTCCAGTTTACGAAGAGGAAGAGAGCATGACAACGTCGATTAAGAGGCGCTACAATCCAGACTTCGAATCATGGCCGACGGCGCCACATTGTAAATTCTTCCAATCCACCACGCAATTCCAATCTTCATTCATTCTCCGCCTTTTCAATTACTGTATTACCTCGTGCAGGAAGCTCTCCAGGGCCGTCACAGAGGCCTCGTTCTGCAGCACGACCAAAAAGTCCGTGTTCAGAGTCAGCATAACGGGCGCCCGATTCGAGTTGTAGGCGCGGTAGAAGTTGTCTCTCAACAGCTGCAGGACGTCGTCGGCCGAGTCGTCTGCGCGCATGGCCCCTCGCACCATGGCGGCGCGAGTGTACTGCTCGATTTCCGGGATGAAACGACCGTAGAATTGGTTGATGGGGAAGGCCCACAGGCCCCTGGGAAGAGGAGAGTTTGGTGGCATGGTGGTACGGACTGACAAAAGCGGGGTGGGCGCAAATCATCCAGAGTACTGTAGTGTGCGCTGCGCACGAAAGAATTGGCGGGCCTTGAATCTTTTAATACGGTGGAATGTCTAATCAGGAGAAGGGGATGGGGGGGGGGGGGGGAGGCTAACGAATTTTTCGTCTTTGGCTCTGTATTGCAAAGATTCCTCACCACACCACATTTGCCCAAATCTTAAATCCGGCTTTTGCGACTGTGACACATCTGTGATGTGACGCAAAATTGTTTAGAAGTTCTGAACAGAACCCACCCCCCACCCCACCTTCTCCCCTCAACCCCAATTGCCAAACACGCTATCTCAAATCATTTGGCATGAACTTCTTCATACCTAATCCAAACAGTATCGAAGCGACCCTCTCACTTGTCAAACCTCTACACTACCAAGTCGGACACACTACCAAGCCTGCGGCGCAAATTTTCTATGTGCTTTTTATAGCATCTTGGGTCCCCCCCCCCCTGTGGCCTCAAAAATTCCGCCCCCCCCCACCCATTCCAAAATCCTGGATCAGCCACTGCCAAGTCTAATCGATCCCTCTCACCTGTAGCTCCTCTGCGGGCAGGGCTTGACCTCGCACTTCCAGGCGATCTGGTAGTCCAAGGTCTGGGGCCAGAACGGCGCCGCCTCCTTGCCCCCAGGGTTCGCAGACATGGAGTTGTCGTAGAGGAAGCCGTTGTCTGACATCATCTCGAATTGACTGTCGCCCCCTACGGCCAGTTGAGGCGCCCTGACGCCCACCACTGACGCGGAATCGACCTGGAAAGCGATGGGAAGGGATCGTGGCTTGTCTGTTATACATACTGTAGATTGCGTGACGCACAATCTGTGAACACTACCACCTTGCCGAACTGGGTCAGCGCCCGGCGCATGCCGTCCATCTCCTCCTTCCAGCGGGTCATGGGCTCGTTCGAGAGAGTGGAGTGCCTGTAAGTGGCAGCTGTCACTCTGGGTACATCTGGGATGGCAATTGAAGTTCGAAGCTCTCCAATGAATGAGGTTCATTTCAAACATTCCATTATTCGGCTCGCGGCACGCAATTGCAATGTGGGACGCGTTTGATGCAGAAACGTACTGCACTCAGCACACAATATGGAACACGTGTGAAACAAATCTGAGACACATCTAAAACACATGTGAAGCACTTGACACATCTGGGAAGCGTGAGACATCTGGAGTGCCTCTGGGACAATTCTAAGGTACATGTACCTGCAACACTTTGAGAGGATCTGGCACATAATTTTGAACACGTGTGAAGCAAATCTCAGACACATCTGAACCACACGTGAAACACATCTGAGCACATCTGGGATGCGCGTGACATCTGAAGCATCTCTGGGACAGCTCCATCATAGCTGGATGCGCCTGGGACACATCTGCAGCGATCCCATAAACTCCTTCTAGTAGTCCGCACAACTCACGTGATGGAGTTGACTCCGATCTCGTGGCCGACGTTAGTCAACCACTCGACCTTGTCGTAGTCGTTCCACTCGTGCGACACGTAGAAGGTGCCTTTGATTGGGCAGCCGTTGGGGTTCTTGAACTGGCCCCCGAATAGACGCTTGTACGCCGGCATGGAGCGTTGATTCACCGGATCGTCGAACGAGACCACCACCATTTGAGGGGTGTCCTGCGTGCGAGTGGTTTTTGGAGGTGTGAGGGAACATATGTGAGTAGAATGTGACGCCACCTGCAGCCGATATTCGTGCTTACACTGGTGTTTGTCAAAGGCGATTTTGAGCCGATTGTCTCAGTCTGTACATCCAATGGGAGCTCCAACAAAACACCTTCTCGCCTGTGCTATGGAAAGCGTGCCGCGGAAGAGAGGAAGGGGGGGGGGGTCTTATGGCGATCTTATGGCTTATGCGCATACCCTAGCCGCGAGTCCTCCCGGAATCGTCGTCCCCGTCTTGCTGCAGAAGCATCCCGGCAGTCGACAGGCTGAAGGGGTCTCCGGCAGGGGGCAGGGCGCCGCGTCCAAGGGGCCGCGCAGCTCGCCTGTTCGAGTTGATTACGGTAGTTCGCCAATTCGAAAATTCAAACTTTCGCGCGGACTACTCTGGCAACTGAGGCCGTTCTCCGTGTTGCCGTTGGTGCAGAGGCACTGGCCGGACAGGCAGACGCTGCCGCCGCCGCACAGCTCGCCGTTCATGCAGAACTGGCCGGGAAGGGCTGAAGTTAGTCGTTAGGCTCAATCCATGCATCATGCAGTGAGGCATATTGTAAACTCTCAAGCATTGGGTGATAGCCACGCACAGACTGGAGCGGCCCTGCACCGCATGCCAGAGATCACTTGGCCAAAGGGGCAGGTACAGGTGTTACGGTAGCAGGTGGAGCCGCCGGTGCAAGTGACAGCGTTCACATTGCTGTTGTTGTTTGCCATGTTCGCATCGTCGTCGTCGCCGCTGCACCACGAGCCTGGGGAGGCTGAAACAGTAACATGGTCATTTCCTCTGGATGGCAATTACGTTCAGTTCATATCATCTGTTAAGAAGTTACGCTCACTCGTCTTACCATGACCACTCATACGACAGCTACGTTCTTCTTCTGATTCTAACAGCCCAAGGCAATCATCTGGGAATCAGTCGAAATCATTCACCTACACTGCAATGTGGATGACGTCATTCATGTCGCACCTGAGGTGGCTCCAGTGTGAATGACGCGCCCCGTCATGACCGGAACGCACGCTGTTCCAGACTGTTCAAGGTTTGGTGGACATTCACAGAAGTCGCCATCACCACACATGGAGTCGCCCGCACATCGCCCAGTGACGGGGGAGCATGACTGGCCGATTTCAACTGAATGACGGCAACCTCTCTATAGCCACATCATGACTGAGTACAACACATGAAAAGCCAACGTACTGAAGCCGTTGCGGAGATAGCAGGCGTCTCCAATGCTGGCATAGCCATTGGCGCATCGGCAGAGGCCATTGCGGCACACGGAACTTTCAGGGCAAGTTGACTGGCCAACCCCTGAGCAGCTAGCGCCCAATGGCACGCGTGGCACTGGTCTAGTGACTGAACACGGAACGACATTGGACAATAAGCGCATTCTCCTCATTCAACTTCACACCTACCAGTCTCCTCGGTCGCTTCAGTTGCTTCAGGTGTGGACTCAGTGGTCGTGGCAGCGCCAGGCAGCACGCAGCGACTCAGCCGACTCACAGTCCCTGGGATGCAGACGCAGAATCCCACTGCCAGAAGACAGATAGAGTTACGGCCGCAGGGGGCTGACGTGGTGGTGCACGGGGAGCCAGGGAGCACTGAAAGTTAACATGTCAAGCATCTGGAATTCACGCAATCCAACAATACAGTTTGGATGCGAACCTTCCGTGGAATCCCCTCGGCTCAGTGGTACGCACACTCCCGCAGTGTTGACGATCCGCCCCGCGCCGCAGACGCAATAGCCCGTCTGGCAAATGGAGCCAGAGGCGCAGTTGGTCAACCCTTCCTGACACTGGCTGCCTGGCTCCACTGAAGACCCTTCAGTAGCAATTTACTGTAACATGACAAAGCAACTGAAGTTGAAACTTCACCAGTCAGTGTTCCATCTCCTTCAGCGGGGCGGTCGCAGACCCCATTGCGAACCACGTAGGTGTTGACGCAGCGGCAGGTGCGCCTCTGGGGGTCACAATAGGACCCGCCCATGCATATAGCTCTTGGGTCCAGACAGGACTGGCCCGGTCCCACTGGAATTCCAGTGGCGACATTGACGCCAGGGTTCACATCTGGGGAACTGGGTGGCAGATGGGACACTGGAGCAGGCTGTTCTGGAGGTCTGGGTGGAACAGCAGTGATTCGAATGGGCTGAGGAGGTCTGATGGGTGGAAAGGTCCTTCTGGACGCCACAGGAAACAATGGCGCTGCAGTGGCCTCAGTGGCCCTGGGAACGGGTTCCAGAGGTCCACTCTGGCCCTGGCTTGGACTGACTGGGACGCACATGACGCGATTAGTGCTGAAAATAAGGATATGCATCCACAACATGCAATGTACACTAAACACTGCAAGAATTTCACTTTGGCGTCATCCCGGCTGGGCAGAGGCAAGCCCCGGCGCGGCACTGGGATCCACCCAGACAGACAGTCCGCTCGGGCACGCACGGACGGCCAGGACCCGCTAAGATGCAAAGCTATTTCTAGCCATCCCGTGCTGTCAATATGTAGGTGCCTTATAAAGTTGCAAGTGTTTACAACGCCCACCTTTGGGCATCTGAACGCAGCGGCCGTTCTCGTGCAGATAGTGGCCCGCCTGGCATCTGCAGCGACCTCTGAAGCAGACCGAGCCGTGGAGACAGTTCTTCTTCAGCA
>JASAMZ010010659.1:0-10048 GCA_030248115.1 Linhomoeus sp. GSCO2_2
GTGTGTGTGTGTGTGTGTGTGTGTGTGTGTGTGTGTGTGTGTGTGTGTGTGTGTGTGTGTGTGTGTGTGTGTGTGTGTGTGTGTGTGTGTGTGTGTGTGTGTGTGTGTGTGTGTGTGTGTGTGTGTGTGTGTGTGTGTGTGTGTGTGTGTGCATCAACCTTTTTGCGCTTGTTGCACTTGCGCTGCTTCGCCTGGCCCTTGTGGTCCACCTGCTCAGTTTGAGAATCAGTGGATGCTTCCCCTTCGCTGAGATGGCGGCAGGGTTTCGTGGCTGTATGAGCACAAGAACATAATAACGGCAACTAACATGGGATTAACATAAGGACATCACCCACTGAGGGCATTGTTCTTTTCGACTTCATCCTCTGGAGGAGGCTTACGCAGTTCAGAGAACTTTGTCAACTCGAATCTCCTCCCACCCTCTTTCTCCCCCTTGTAGCGGCCGGGACCGCTTCCGACCTTCTTTCGGCGGGATCTGGAGAGGGGTGGAAGCAACTCAGTGTGGCATGCTCGTGGGAATTGTATGCTTCAATGGACACCTGTTGTTTTCCTGTATCTTTGTGATCACATCCTTCTTGAACCACTCGACCTTCTCGCCCTCAGTCATGTTCCACTGTGTCTCATTCATTTCCCTTAGACACTCTTCGGAAATGAGTTTCAGCCAAGGGGACTGGTGCTTGAGCTGGCTCTCCAGGGTGTGGGAGTCAACTCCTTTCTTGGCCGAAGGTGGGATGCCTTCAATTGTACTGTACTGTGACTGGATAACTGTGCTCTGTGGTGACTGTGGAGTATGCTGTGCCCCTGTTTGGGAGACTGGGTGCCTATGTTCTGTGACTGTGGAGTATGCTGTTCCCCTGGAGATAGACTTGTGTTTCTAACCAGCCTCCAAAGGTGAATGGGCCTCTCAACAGCCCTTCAAATGACTTATAGCAGAGGCATCTGATCATCTCAGCTGTGATGAAGAACACCCTGTCTGCCTCCTCTTCGAACTTCTCTGGGGTCTTCTCCATTTTTAGCTGCAGTTGCTGCTCTGCAAACTGCCTCGCGTCAAGAACAAACTGTTTAGGCAGTTTATAGTGGTTTTTCTTGAATATCAGGTGGGTCCCCTCCAAACTCCTGAACAGCTGGGTTACGTCGTCTCATATTCCTTTTCCATGCCATAAACCATAAACAAACAACCACCTGAAGGACATTGCCTTTGCCCCCTTGCACCACAGAGTGATGGGTGGGCGTCTGACCTGCCTCCCCAGTCTCTTTTTCATGAGAGGAACAATCTTGTCCAGAATTTGGTACTTGCCTGCAGTATGATCCCGGTTACGATTGTGAGCAAAGGCTAATACCCTCTGCGCGGAGGGGGTTAATCGGGACCAAACATATTAATCGGGACCAAATTATGCTCCCGCTTAATATAAACGGGACCAAGCCATGGTCCCGTTTATTCTGTTTGGTCCCGATTAAAGAGTCCCGGCCGGACGGCTCAGACGTCGCCCGGTAAACGGGACCACCCATCCCACGACTGACCTTTGCCGAGGTGTTTCTTGCCGACCACGTCCCTCTGTATGGCCTTTTGCCGCTGGCGCTTCTGGTAGTAGTTCATTCCAGGCTGCTTTCCTGCCTGGAATGAATGAAAGATTGCTGCATGACACAAATGTCACAGTGTAAATTACTCATCACACAAACCTTCCTGACATTGGTGCCACTGCTGCTACCATCAGAGTGCTCACTGACTGACAGGTCATCTTCCTCCTCATCATCTTCTTCCTCCTCATCACCACCCTCCACAACAGCAGTGGCCTCATCTTTGTCCTCAAGGGAAGCCCTCTCTTTGGCCAGCTGCAGGTTCTGCAACAGCAACACCCATCGTCAGCTGACACAACCAACCCAGAAGCAACCCAAATAACAGCTTACTCTCTGTCTCTTTTTGGCCAATTCAAGCAGTTTCTTGGGACTGTTTGTAGGAGCCCTCTTAGAGGAAGAGCCACCAGAAGAAGAGTCCATAGTGCCAGAACAATAACAAAAAGAATAGGCTAAAAAAGAAACCTAAAATTTTTGGATGTTTAAGTTCACAGGGACACAGGTCACATAGCCAGGACAGGTATTGCCAGAGGTAGGCAATGTAGGCACATGGTTCAGCAAAGACAAATACAGCCGAGGCACTTTTTTTCCAGGAAAAGGAAGCGAATCACGCCACACAATAGAATTGCCAAAACGACAAAGAAGTAAAGCTAAAGGCTGCAGGTGGACAGAAAGTGCATGAGACACTACTTCCGCAAATTCGATGGAGACGGATACACTAAGGCGCTTGGGCTTCAGTGAAACCATTTTGAGCAGCTGTATGTTTGCCTGAGACTCTACAGCCCAGAAGAGGCCTCTAAGAGTGGGGCTTCTGACAGGTGGCGGATTGAGAAATATGACAGCCTCTATAAGGTCACTCCCACCTGGATAGCCGTCATGGAGAATTTCCAGAAATTGAGAAATCCCTACTGTCAAATTCCAGTCGACGAGTCCATGTCCAAAACCACGGTATCAACTAATGCCAAAACATGTTGCCTTACATACTTAATAGAGGGAATTAAATGGTTATTGTTTAGACTCCCAAATGCCCCATCAAGGTCGTTCTAAAGAGAAAACCAGACCCAGACGGGGTAAAAATCGACAATCTTTGTGACACCAGAGGCTACGTTTACAATGGCCTTATCAACTCGAAAGAGCCTCTGCCATACGATGAATCTATTGGCAGAACAGCTGCCATTTTGTACTCTCTATTGTCAGGCTCCAATTTGCCCAATGGAAAGTCCTACCTTTTCGAGAACAGAGAGGTCAGAACGACACAATTGCTGTAGCATTCTTGTGGACACTATGGAAGTATGTTACAGGTGTTCACAGATCGCCATTACTCTTCGGCCCAAATAGTCCGGTGGTTTTGCAATTTCCAAGTCTGGTGGTGCGGCACCATCATGACTCAGGGCAGGAGTCAACTGCCAACAGATATTATGAAGGGGTCTCCGGCCCTTGACAAGCTTGAAAGGGGCAATGAGCTGTGGAAGTTCTGCCAAGCGGGTACCTATACCTTAGGCGGTCTTCTATCAATATTGCATTAATCATACCATGCCAATCACTGCCATAGGGCCAATGGACATCTGCACTTGGATGGATTTTCAGCCAGTGTCAGTTATCAGCAGTATTCCGTACATCAGCGCCTCCAGTGTCAGCCCAGCTGGCAACAAGGTGAACAGAAAAATGCAGAACGCAGTGAAAGAGTGGTACACTGAAGAGGTGCACCAGCCTGCCATTCTGTACCACTTCAGCACCCACATGGGCGGCATCGATGACCTGTGATTACATTATCTACATTTGCATACATATCATTCATAACACACACACGTCCATCCACCTTGCAGAAACCAAAAGGTCAAATCCCACCACCGACACATGAAAAGCTACACCTGGCAGATTGGGTCAATATTCTTCCTGCTGTTCGACTGGACCCTTTCCAACGCCTGCATTACTATGCAGGCATGCTGCATGCACTTTCCTTTAATTAAACTTCCAAGCTACCCACAATTCTCAAACCATTCTTTTAGGACTACAATGAGGGGTTTTCCAATGCCTCAGCACAGACCGTCCTTTGCTCTGAGCTTCTCGAATTGATCACGAAACTCAGGGGAGAGGCAGAGCTTACAGGAGAACAGGAAGATGAAGATGCTGTGGCATTTCAACTGGCTACAGATGGCCACTCCCCTCTGCAAAGAAATCCCAATTTGGAGACTGTTCGCCTTGACAAATCTTTGAGCCATGGTGTAAACTACTCTAAAAACGCTCGCGACTGCTGTGTCCACAAAGGTAGAAAGCAAGTGCACACGTTCTGCTCTGTCTGTGGTGTCTACCTGTGTGCTAAGTACTGCCACACTGTGTTCCACAGTGTCAAAAACCTCGAAAAATACGCTCCACTGATTCAGTAGTTTCGCCACTCACTCGTGCCGCTCTGCTGAATCGTTGGTCCCTGTTATGGAATTGTTGGTGTTTTGAGTTCGAGGGAGTTGTCGGTCTATAAACAGGATCAAACACTCCTGGTTGATCCCTATTATGACGCGTTCCCGTTTATCTAATCGGGACCAGTATATCGCGTTTGACCCCGTTTATATGTCGTTGGTCCCGTTCTCTTGGCGTTCCCCCCATTCCAGGATAAACGGGACCAAACGCACCTTTGATCCCTGGTAAGGTGGTAGAGTTAGTCCCGCTTATATCGGCGTTCCTCGCGTAAACGGGATCAGGAACGCCCTCGTTTGATCCCGTTAATAAGAACGGGACCACAATTCTGATCCCGTTTATGGTGTCTTGATCCCATTGATATACAATCGGGATCAGCCATCGACCACTCCCGTTTATAGGCCAAAGTAGGGAACGGGAACCAATAGTTTAATTGTTTCAAAAGAGAAAGGTTTCTGCAGTATTTTATGGTACGCTCATGCACATGAAGCTGACACGTACTATTTTGACAAGTGTTGTGAAAGTAATCTTTTTAACAAAATTCGTTGGAAAAAATTTGTGTACACCTCTACGAACGAGTTATGAGTTAAGGCCGATTCACAATGGCCGCAGGTTTTGCCGCAGACGAAGGCGCAGGCGAAGCCACAGGCGCAGACGCAGACGCAGAAATAGCTGCAGAATTACCTAGATTCACAATCGCCACAGACTGCGGCACAGGTTCAGCCGCAGATATTTGAAGTGTGCAAGTCTTCCAACGACTACTTTGCGGTGGAAAGGAAAGGAAAGCGCATTCGTCGGACGCGTCCTTCTTGCTCATTTGCATGTACTGCGTTCACGGCTGTTTTGTCACCGGTTGCGATACGAGTCAGGTTTTGAAGCATGGCACCTTCAAGGACCAAGAAAAAGCCGCATGCCGATTCCGGGGTTCAAGGTAGGGCGATGACAAATCTGACCGTATTTTCGCGATCCAATGCGTGCGGAGGCAACAATACATTGAATGGATTTCGTTAAAATTTTTGGCAAATTTCACACAAACCTCCCTCCTGATCCTGTCTCTCCTGCCACAGTCTCTCCTTCTCCAGCTGTTCAGCCGTCTTTTCCTTCGATTTATAGGTGTCGCAGTGGGGCACTTGGCAGAATGCCAAGATTGAGTCGCTCAACACTACGCTGGTGGAGAGGAAGGAGCTCCCGCTGCGACGGGGGCTATGGGGGGCCTCTTGACTTGGATCGGGAGCGGGGGAGGGACCTGGAAGGGGGGGTGGGGTACTGTAAGAGCAAAGCCCACAGTGGGGGAGTCAGGGTAGATCCCTAGGTAGGAGAGGTAAAATGTTTGGCTAGGAGCAAATTTTGCTGTTATTAGCGGCTAATGCGCATGAACTTGGGCGGCAGGCGGACGGACACAGAATATTCCAGATCTTTCGGACACAGAATATTCCTTCCAAATCAGGCTATGCTTAGGCTCGCCCTGCGCCCACCATGCACAAGAGTCAGTCGACGTCGCAGTCTGGCGGGTCGAAGCTTAGGCTTAACGCGACCGGTGACCGACTTCAGGGCGCGCGGAGCTCGCCCTGAAGTTAGTGGTCGCGCTAAGCCTCAGCTGAGACCCACCAGGCGCGACGTCGACCGAGTTTTAGTGCAAACTTTTAGTGGGATGCACACTACCCCATATGCTTTGCCTCCTGCTTAGCCCTGATGTGCTCCTTCCCTGCTAGCGCTTGCGACAACCTTCACGGTGAAGACGGATTTTGCCTGGTCACCAGACACACACAAACGCTCGTTTGCTGCTGACACAAACACTCTAGTTCGTGTGCCAGTCGATTCTCTGTAAGCAGGGAAACAGACACGCCGAGCGGCCGATATGTAAAGTCACGATTTATATGTATGCGATAGTACCGATTTATATGCGATTGTGCCGATTTATATGTGATTGTGCCGATTTATGTGGAACTGTTGGGTATTTGTGATAGTGCCGATTTATATGTGACAGTCCCGTTTTATATGTACAGGCCCTGTACATATAAAACGGGACTGTCACATATAAATCATATACAGGCCCTGTACTACAGGGTGTCCCACCGCTAACTCCCCAACTTTGTGCGTTAACTGTCCGAGATTGGGCAGACCCATCTTTCTAAAAATTTGGGTAGTTATGCTACTAAGACCAGCTTAGATGCCTGTCAAGTGGAATAATTGTCAGGCCTGACACGCAAGAGAAATCTCACCGCAAATTCAAACCTGCAGATTTTGAATGGGGGCGTGTCGGAAACTGCCATTTTTTGTGCTCTGTTCGCCGCTCCGTGAAGCGGTAAACGGTGTTTGAAAGAGAAGATAACAGTCTTTCAGATGATAAAAGAATTAATTTTGTAGCTCCAACAACGCGTGAGATACAGCCCACCAAAGTTGTCCGTTTAGTGGTACGAGGAGCTGTAGATCACGCCCTCACGCTGTGGATCACCAATGCTCGTTGCTAACGCTGACGGAACAACTTTGGTGGGCTGTATCTCACGCGTTGTTGTTGCTGCAAAATTCATTCTTTTATCATCTGAAAGGCTGTTATCTTCTCTTTCAAACACCGTTTACTGCTTCACGGAACGTCGAACATAGCACAAGAAATGGCTGTTTCCGACGCACCCACATTCAAAATCTGCAGGATTGAATTTGCGGTGAGATTACTCTTGCGTGTCAGGCCTGACAATTATTCCACTTGACAGGCATCTAAGTTGGTCTTAGTAGCATAACCACCCAAATTTTCAGAAAGATCGGTCTACCCAATCTCAGACAGTTAACGCACAAAGTTGGGGAGTTATCGGTGGGACCCCCAGGGACACCCTGTATGTGCCAACACCCAAATTATATGTGATGAGAGCCGTTTTAAATGTGATCCATCCCGCCACCCATCAAACAGCAGGACGCGAGAGTAGCCAAAGGCCTACAGACCAAAGTTCCGACAAACAATCTTCAGTTACGGACAGTGCCCAGCGGCGCGTCCTATGATTTTGCGTGCCTTATTAGGGCCTCTGCGGGAGCCGCCTGCAGTGCACATCTCACGTACATCACAGCATGGAAATTCAACGCAGCCATGTAGGTCACCTTGTTGGGAATCTGGCCTGTGGTAGAGTGCTTGATGGAGAAGCGATCCAACAGCCTTTGGAAGTTGCTCGATAAGAACTCAGTTCCCCTGCAACACATGGAAGTTTGTTTCTCACAAACTGCATCCATTATGACAATCTGTTGCTTACGAGTCAGTAATTATCTTGGTAGGTACACGTCCAGTACGCTGGAAGATCCTTCCCAATGCCAGTGCAACGTTCAGGCCTGTAAATCTGCCTCGATTGGGTGAACTTTTGCCGTAAGGGTCCGTTTGCCGTAAGAGTGGGAACTTTTGCCGTAGCTTAGGGTCCGTTTGCCGTGGTGCCGCCATCTTGATGGGAACTTTTGCCGTAAAGGCTGGAACTTTTGCCGTCAAGCAGGGAACTTTTGCCGTAAGAGGTGGAACGTTTGCTGTACCGTCAGGTAGGGTCCGTTTGCCGTCGATAGATGGGCAGGTGTACTGTATGCACACGTGAGGTGCGGCATAGTTCAATGGTACTCATTTCTTTACCACCCAACGTCAAATTCCCCAGACTTAGAGAAACTACATAGATACATCGCGCATTCCCAAATCGGTTGATGAGCGCCGTGCGAATGACGTTGAACAGGCCTTGTACATAGGACTGCGTTTGACGGTCGCTCATCACCATCAAATGCAAACTCAGCATATACTCCAGGGCAATATCATCTTGAAATAGCATAATCTTAGTTGCGGCCCAGAGATGGCATCAGAAATGAACTACGTAGAACAGCAGCGTGATCTATGAGCGGATAAGTTGCGAGAATCGGTGTCGCGCTCAGGACAAGTGCTCGAACAACGCAGCAACCCTCGAGTGCTCCAGTTCCAGTTCCAGTTCGTAGAAGAGCGCGCTGCCGTGACGCTGTTGTGAACCTTGGGCAGGGCTGAGAACTAGCCGCTTACACAGCATGGCAATTCCCTGGCTTTGGTATTCGTTGCGCATGGTTTCAATTGCCAGAACTGAAGGCTGCCGCGAAGCATTGAGTAGACCATGCCCTGGTGCTGCGAGCTGGAGATTCGCCAATCGTCCAAGCCGCTGTCATTTCGTGGTCGCTATTGCCTTTGTACCTAGGTAGGATGACCAATGAAGGCCTTTCGCACGAGCGGCCCGGTCATATAGGATCAGATCGGCGCCGTCTGCCAAGCCAACCGTTCTTGCGCTCTTTCTGCCGATTTGCCTGCGGCTTCCTACCCATTGGAGCAGCCGCCCAGCTATGGGACTCCATTCGTGGCCGCCCATCTCCAGGACACCAACCGACTCTGTCAACTGCTGGATGTCACGCCACTTCTAACGCAACTGCCCCCAGCACATACAGTATGGTGGAACCAGCTCCCAGCAACCGCCAAACCTTCAACCAGAGCAGAACTGTGTGTGCAGTGAGGCAGCCGACAGTCCCGCTGGCCTGCTATCCGCACTCTCAGGATGGGAACATTGTCTGGGATTCTATTCTTCCGTTTCATGCCAGCGCATCGCTTGCAGTGCCATTGAGAGTAGGTCGGATAAGTTTTCTTCTTGCAAAACTCATAGATATGTACTGCTAAACCTGCGCGAGGAGGCGAGCTACTGCCTGTACGCTAACGATGCGCGCCAAACAAAACAAGTGCTCATTCGGATATTAACGTTTGTCAATCTGTTGCGCTCCTCTGTGGGCAATTGTAGTTGGCTACGGCAAAAGTTCGCACTCTAACGGCAAAAGTTCCCAACCTGATGGCAAAAGTTCGCGGTACGGCAAACGTTCCAGCTTCACGGCAAAAGTTCCCACGGCAAACGTTCCATTACGGCAAAAGTTCCAGAAGCCTCTGCCTCTGACCGTCTCGATGAAGGCGTAGTGGGTGAGTGCGTCACACCTGAATTTGCACATTGGGAGTACTGTAAGGCTGACGTTCAAACGTTTAAACGTACAAGACAAGCAGCGCAGAGCAGCGATTGGCTCTAAGCAACTCCTTGGACAGGAATGCGTTGTTGCTGAAGTTGTTGCAGATTGTTGGTACACATAATCTAAATATTCTCAGATTTTAATGTTTCACCAATTGCTAGACTACTGTAGCACGTGGAGAGACAGCAAAATTCTGTGACTTCCCTTCTTTTGAATTGGATCGAGTACAAAGAGTACTCGATAGTTAAAAAGTACTAAAAAGTAGAGAATTTCTTATCGAGTAAGTAAAGTAAAGTAAAATTGCTCGAAATCTTATCCAGTAGAGTAAAGTACTAGTACTTACTTTTCTTAAAAATTCTTAAAAAGTACTCCGGCAACATTGATCGAAGACCTCTGTTCAACGCAGAGTTAACAAGACAATACGCCAGGTTGACTGCCTGCCATAATTCTTCTTCTTCCTGCACCAGCAAACTTCGTTGTGGGTAGCCAAGGGTACCCCAGAGAAAAGTCTCTAAGCAGAGCTGCTGGTCCACGTGACGTCATGGTGAAGCTTGTGGCCGAAGTATTGGCGAAGATGTGGAAGGAGCAGCTAGCAAACACCGACCTCTGCGAGAAGATTGTTGTATGAGGCGCTTCGAGCTACTGGACAACAGCAACACATGAAATGGCAGCAGTGATTTGGCCTGTTTGTCTGTTGGGAATGGTTTCAGTGGCTTGTCACGTATAAATTGCTGCCGATGGCACTGATGGGACAATCTGACGATGGATCAACATAATAAACGCTCGAGAACTGATTTCTCAGAATCGGAGCATAGGGAGAGTCAAGGCTGAAGACTCTGTGGAGACTTTTTGGTCGTTTACAAACTGCACCGAAACGAGACTCGTGATGTGTTTTATCCAGTCTGTTCTGCTGGAGTCAAGAGAAGAGACTGTCACTATAAGCTGAAGGCAATCACAGCAGAAGACGGCAAAGTTGTCGACATATACATCGCAAAGCATATGGATTCTAGGAAAGTTCCCCCCGTAGTGGGGGGTAGGGACAGGTGAATTTGTTCGGGGTGAAGTTGAACAG